>OV651816.1:23651528-23870916 GCA_927349885.1 Psylliodes chrysocephalus
AATCACCAAAAAAGGTTTAAATTTGTATTTTTTGGTCAATAAACGTGTTTTTTATGTGTTTTATATATTTTTTTTACATTGTACACTAATAAAAATCATAAACTAGCTTTATTTCCTATTTTTGAAGTCCGAATTTACTTTATGCAAGAATGAAATTAGAAACGACAAGTAAGCCAGTACTTTTTTTAAAGTTACCATTATTTTTTATATTTTTTAAATAGATAGGCATTCAAAAGACGTCTTTAAGACGTCTGTTTATGTGTCCTAAAAGACGTCTTTATAAAGACGTCTTTACAACGTCTTTTTTAGGTCTTTAGGCGTTCAGTCATAACTACGACATAAAACAGACGTCTTTAAGATGTCGTGTGCCGAGAGTTAACAAACATCAATAGAGCTGAGTTCTTTTCTCACGATCTTTCAAGCATAAATCATATAGAACTGGAGACTTTTCTCTTGAAAAAAAAAAGCTATAAAGATCTTTTCGGATAGCTAGGCAGCCCTCCCAGCTAGCACAAAAACATCCCATCTACGTTAATAAGCTGCAATTTTAGGTTCTTTAAGCTCGCATGCGATGTACTTTTAATGTAACCCTAATATCCATGCAACCTCCGATTGTCCGCAATGGCAATACTTTTATAGCACATCTCGTAGAGGTTGTAAAGTGACGTTCGGAAAACATCACACTAGCACTTTTACGGTACTTACCCCGAAAGTTGCTATGAAACTTTCTATAGATGTTATAATGTGAATTCATTCTACAGCATTATACAGTGTGTCCACGGATGGACTTAACAATACTGGTAAAACTATTTATTATAAATTTAAAAGTACTTCTTCATAACTTATTTTGCTTGTTAAATAAATACGATTAACGTTAAGAAATTATGAAAAAGACCTGTTTTGAAAAATTTAAAATAAATATCTATACAAGTATAGTTATGTTCATCCTTGGATACACTATATTCAAAATAGTATATTGAGGATATAGTAAAATCTGATGAAAACAAAATAAAAAATTGTATAAATTTATTATTAAAAAGCTTTTGAAATCAAGTACCAGTATCATACAAGTACCTAGAGGTAGGTATTAATAATATAGGTAACACAATTACACATGTGTGATACCATAAGGTAGCTATAAAACACTGACAAATTGGACAAAAGTAGGTAGGTATAAAGGGTATATAAGGAATATCTCAAAGGTTCACTAGAATCGAAAATACTGAATGCTTGCACGAAAGAGTATAATAAGGTACCTACATTGCAAAGGTTCACTAGTAGCTAAAATGGTGAATGATTGTAGAAAAGTAGTAAAAAGTGTATTTACTCGTATATAAGGTATATTTCAAAGGTCACTAGATTTTTATTAAGATGGCAGTTGTACGATGCCAAAAAAAGATATTTGCCTACAACTGGTATATCGATAAATGTAAAGTCATAAGGTTTAATAAAACAGCTAATATAATTATGCATGATTATGTCATTGCAGGTTCTGAACTAAGTGTTGAGCAAACTACAAATGATCTTGGTGTTATTTTTGACAGGGGCCTATCGTTTATTCCTCATTTTATTAGATTCCTTGTTCCTGCCAGACTTACTAGGCAGATTAAACTATTTTATGTAAATACTCATAGAACTAACTATGGACAGAATTTATTTGTAGACCGACTGATGTCCAATTACAATAAGTATTTTTCAAATTATGACATTTTAATAGGTGTTTTTTTTCAAGCGTCGACATTCATTACACTATTGACTTCATTTTTATACTATGACAATTTTATTAATTTCTTTTTTATTTTATTTTATTTTAATTGATATTTTAAATGTACCATTTAGAACTTTATGTATCTATAGCGGGGTTTAGGACATCTGGACGTCGCCGTTTCGGCGTAACCATTTCGGCGTCGGGAATATTATTTTTTACTATGTATGTTAAAACCGCTGTAAGTTTTATTATGAAATAAGTAAAGTATTGAAATAAGTGAGGTATTACATAGGAATGGGATAAATGCTTTAATCTGTTTTTCAAGTACCTATCAGAATTATTATATTAGTAGTGTAATTAATATTAGTGTAATTAATATTTTATATTAACATTAGTATAATAATAGTGAAGTAAAGAAATTGTTCCAAATTTGCAACCCAGAGTAATCTATTACGATTTCGAACAGGCGTCACTATAAATGGTTGTTTTTTCACTTGGCCCAAAATATGAGGAAACAAATGGCTTCTATGGGACATACAAGAGAGTATAATGGTGATCCACAATTCTCTCTAAATTGCAGAATGTTAATATATTTGGCATTTGTTCCTACGATCATTTAGATTATGCCTTTGATGTTCTAGTGGAAGACCTACCTACCGAACAGCAATAGTATATAGACATTTTATTTTAGTCTTCCTTTCGACACGAAACCAGTTTTATTATTTAATTATAGTAAACCTAATTATAATAAATATAACAATTATTTAAAATTTATAAAAATTATATTGTTAAGTATGCCAAAACTTCCAACGCCGAAATGGCCAACGTCGAAATGGCCGGCGCCGAAATGGCCGACGTCCAAACGGCCACGTCGAAATGGCCACGCCGAAACGTCCCATTCCCTCTGTAGCGTACAGTAAACAAATAGATAAAAAAATTAATATGTGAACTTAATTATATAGTTTCTTCCGTAAAAATAACTTTATAAATAATAAATTTACTTGTTTAATTATTATTAAAGAAAATATGTATAAAGAAAATGAAAAATATGCTCGTTTAAATCGTTGCACCTATTTTTAATTAATTTTTACTTACTTTGTTTTTCTAAATAAATAATAACCTTTATTATAAGAAAAAGAAATAATTTCAGCTTCTAAAATTCCTGAGATTGTTACTAGAATTATAATTCAGCACAAAGGAAACCTACAACACAATATTTTTAGTGATTAAAATATTATTACACTAGGGCGACCATACTTACAGCAATTTTGCTGTATTGTAAAGCATTTTTAAAGTTTGTCCAGCAATTGGTATTGTGCAGCAAACGTACAGCAAAACGACATAAGTATATGTCCAGTGAAATGCTGTATTTATCCACCAAATACGTCACTACTGTCCAGCAATAGTAATACTTAATTTACTGAAACGTAACAAATTTAAATGTTATTTATGTTTAGTGAACTACGAGCACTTCTATACTGCCGTCCTAGCAAGAAAGGTTTTATCTGCAAAATTAGCAGTTTTTTTTATGTATGTGCATTTGTCTACATTTTATCTTTCTTGATACTGAAACGGAATGTCTTATTTGCATCAAAGGTACTAAAATGTTAAAAAGTTACACAAAAAAGGTTTAAAAGATAATAAATATATATGCTAAAAATAGTTAAAAACTCGATTATTCCAAATCAACAAATTTTCAGATAGAACCTCTCTTGCTAGGATGGCAGTATATGACTTCTCTGTTTTTGTATTTTTATAGTTGGGAGTAGGGCTATGAGTATCGGTCAAAGGTATCGATACCGGTATCATGTGAGTTACTCCAGTATACAGGGTGTTATTGAAATACACGTACATATTAAAACTGGGTATTGCGCAGATCCCCACTGAATGTAGAAAAATATTATTTTTTAAAAATACCCCTTATTGAAGGAGTTATTAATTTTTGAAAATTAATTCTAAAACAAACGTACTTCACTGATATGTTGAGGATGACCTATATAAATTAGGTTTATTTACCTATTTTAAACATCAACAGTAATTAATATGCAAGTTTTTGTCAGATGATAAGAAAACTAGTCTTGTAAGAAATAACCATGTTGCCAAGATTTTCGAATTAATTTCTATTTCCGAAGACTGGTTTTTACTACCCTCGTTATCAAAAAAATAGAATATTTGATAAATGATTGTTTTTAAACTATACATTTTTGAAACTATAGATTATTAAAATTTTAGTTGATTTACGAATCAGGCTAACACGAGCGCGTCATTTCCAAGTTGGTAAAAAGTGTTGTTACGATTACTTTTAAATATTTTTTTACGATGCCACTATTTACGAATATTGAACTAACGGATATAGTGCTGGTTTATGGGGCAGCTGGAGAAAATTCTCGGCAAGCACAAATCCTGTATCGCGAACGGTTTCCAAATCGGAGAATTCCGGACTGTCGTACGTTTATTTCAACTGTTCAGCATCTAAGAGACCATGGAAAATTTGAGAGTGTCAATGCAGATCGAGGGAGAACAAGAACACAAAGAACATTGGCGGCCGAAGAAGAAATATTGGAAGCTGTTGAAAACCGGCCTCAATTAAGTTGTAGAAGACTAGGTTTTGAAATTGGAGTGTCCTCATTTGTTGTGTGGCGGACACTTAAAGAACAAGGTTTACATCCTTATTACATCCAAAAAGTCCAGGCCTTATATCCAGGTGATGAAGAAAAGAGAGTGGAGTTTTGTGAATGGATGATTCAAAAATGTGTTGATATTCCTGATTTTCTAAAAATATTATTGTATACTGACGAGGCTTCATTCACTCGTGATGGCGTGTTCAATATGCACAATACGCATATTTGGAGTGATGAAAATCCTCACGCCATTAGGGAGGGCATCAAAGAAAATTTTCAATAAATGTTTGGGCTGGCATAATAGATCAGTATTTAATCGGGCATTATGTTCTCCCGAACAGATTAAATGGGCCAGGATATCTCCACTTTTTAGAAGATATTTTGCCAGTACTCCTAGAAGAGATACCGTTACAATTAAGGCAACGGATGTGGTACCTACTAGATGGCGCTCCTCCTCACTTTGATTTAAACGTACGGCAGTTTTTGAACATTAGATTTCCTCAAAAGTGGATAGGCAGAAATGGACCTACTAAGGGGCCTCCGAGATCTCCGGACTTAAATCCATGCGATTTCTTTTTGTGGGGTCACATGAAACAACTGGTTTATAATGAACCTATTAATAGTGTTGAACAATTAACCAATAAAGTTAATGCGGTAGCCGAGGAACTACGACAAAATCCAAGACTAATTTCTAATGTTGAAAGTTCTTTGGAAAGACGATTGCAAGTGTGTGTAAATAATAATGGACGGCATTTTGAACAATTACTGTAATAAACTTTATTTTGAATTAATTGGTTTTGCTACGGCAACAGTGCAATTTCTATGGGTAAGTTCAATTTCGATTTATTTTACTTCTTTAAATATGGAAACTAGTAGGTCGGAAAAGGGGACTCTTCCCCAATATTTAAATTTTAGAATTTGAAGTTAAAATTGGTGCCAATCGTTTTTGGTCATTACATACTATTCCCCATTTTAATATGTACGTGTATTTCAATAACACCCTGTATATACCAATCAGTATTGGCACTCTGAGGGGTCTATTCTGTAACAATTCCTTTATATTTGGCCTTTAAAAATATTGGCGGCCTTTAAAAGTATATTTGTATTCGTTAATTTACTTCTGTCATTATTTAAACAGATTTCTTTAAGATAATCCTCTAATGTATGTTAAAGATCCGTTTAAATAATGACCGAAGTAAAGAAGAAAATATTTTTAAAGGCCGTTAAATATAAAGGAATTTTTACAGAATAGACCCCTGAGGCGGCACGTTTGATCTTTAAAAGTAGAAATTTTAGTTGACACTTGACGTTTTCGGGATATGAAAAGTTTTCTTTACACGGACTTGGTATACCTGGTTAGTTGAATTTTTGTTCTGCTGCTTTTCAAATTTGTGTGTATGAGCGAAATGTGAGATACCTTTATAGACAACGGTTGAACAACTTAATTACTTTGAAGAAGAAAATAGATTAGATATCAGGGCAGTCTTCGCAAATGTGAGAAGGCAGAACCGTTTTAATTTTTTTTTATATATGTGAAATATTACTTTTTAGTGAAAAGTTTAATTACTTTTAGTTCAAAATATAACGTTAGCTTGTCAAGGAAAATATATAACACACAAGGTTAGAGTAATAAAATAGAGGTTTTGCTTTATTTCTTAAGAATTACTCTAATCTAAAACTTTTCTATGTTGTAGAAATTTATTCTATACGTTATTTAGGTACTTACTGCAAAATCTATAGGAAAGTATGTAGTTTTAAATATACAAATTTATAATGGAGACATATTTAGTGTAGTTTTTTTACAAATATATACTCAGTGACTTGTTTTAGTGAATGAGTTCAAGTATGGCAGACTAAAATCGTTACTTTTTATTATGAATTTATTTAAAAAACTTGTAATAAAAATATTAAAGTTATGTTTATTGGCCATTTACTACACACAGCAAATTCATAGACACTATACATATCGCACTATTTGACATTCTTATTAAACTCATTAATTTAAAATTAACTTAAACTGAGTGACTACACACAGAATTGTTTGAAAGCAGCCATAAGGTATAATTTATTTATTGGATACTATAAAAAATTAATAGTAGTTACATGTAGAGTTAAGTAACAAGAACTTTAAAAATAAAACAAACCTTTATATCTAGTAAACTTAATTTAGTACAGTCCTCAACTTTCTTAGGCTAACATTAAAGATATCTATTTGGACCTCGCTAAAAAACTCATTGGCAATAGCCATTATCTTGTTAAAAGGAAATATATACTACTTGGATCTAAACTAAATAATTGTTTGTTACTTGGGATTCTTAGATTAATCTTTGCCACATTAAAATTTATCCAAGTATTTTTTATGGTATAAGGGTACGGTAAAAATATTTTTTGTACTTTTTCACTATGATCAATGTGTGGCTTTCAAGGGCATCCATATTTGTGAAACATACTCAAGATGGGGTCTTAGTAAGGCATTATATAATCTGATTTTGGTGGTAATTCTAAATTTTTTTTCTATTTCTGATTTAAAAACTCAAAGATTTTATTGTTTTTTTAGTTATGTGTAAGAAATGGTTATTAAACTTCAAATTAGACTGAAAGACAACTCCAAAATCCTTTACTTCATATCGTTTAGTGAGAACATCAGTGACGTAACTCAAAAATACAGATTTTTGACTTGTGTACTTCAAAAAATTGCTTAATGTAGCCCGCAACTGATACATAACTGGCGAAAT
This sequence comes from Psylliodes chrysocephalus, assembly GCA_927349885.1. Taxonomy (NCBI): domain Eukaryota; kingdom Metazoa; phylum Arthropoda; class Insecta; order Coleoptera; family Chrysomelidae; genus Psylliodes; species Psylliodes chrysocephalus. Next base: position 23,658,593 of record OV651816.1, read on the forward strand.
TATAGTTCTACTACTGTCCGCTCGATGGCTGTCACCTTCGAAGGCAATACTGACGAATATGTAACATTATTAATATTCATTTACTTGTTACATTATAACTTAAAGATATTTAAAATTTAGAGAGAGAAAATCGGTAAGATAGCTCTCCAAACGTATAGCCAAAAAAAAAATAATAATTTTCGTACAAACTTTAACCGCGTTTATCTTAGATCAACATTTTCGGAGTTAGGTCACTAATGTTCTCACTAGGCGATATTCACGATTTAATGTGACATCACAGGTCTTGTGTCTAATGTAAAAAATTAAGAGGCTACAGATCCTTACAACTTAAAATATGCATATGTTTGTGTTAAATGGACGGATAAAAAGTGTTGTTTTTATTTACAACTATAATAAGAAAGATATTATTTTTGATACCTGATAATCAATAAACAATATATTTTTTGGAGTAGTAACATATTTATTTATACACAACTATTATTTTGTTACAAATATTTATATTATAAGATTTATAATTAACATAATAGTTGATATAAGTCCTTTAAAAATAATATATTTTGATTTAATTGTTGAATTTATACATGAGCAATTTTCCTTGTAGCGTTGTTTACATTTTGCAGAGAACTATTGTATTCTGCTTTTAGCTGATGAATCATGTACATATAAACGGGTTGAATGTAGACAATGTTAATGTTTTTGCTACTGCTGGCTAGGAATGCTGGGCTGGGACACCAACACAAAAAAAAAAACAAAGCACAAAGCACTAGATCAGTTTCTATCACTTATACACTTACAATTTACAACCATTCAAGGAACTAGCATGTTGGAAATACTTTACGAAAACATATTAAACATAAATCAGTCGAATGCAATGTATTTTCTTCTTATAAGACACCTTTTTAGCTTGATTACTTCTAGTACTCTATTTATTCCAATGTTCTCAAATAAAACGAGCAATAATACGTAACAATAAGGATAAAACACACACTAAAGTGTATTTGTGGTATTTTTGATCTAAATTCACTATCAAAACAACAAATTTTCCGTTTTTAAGCTGTGAATGTATTACAAAAACTACTTCGATAAAATGTAAACAAATGTTTGTATTTGTGTACGAAATATGGATTGCCTGCGCATGGTAGCGAGTTTTTAACCGGATTTATGACAAGTGATAGGTTATATCCCGAAAACGTCAGCGCAGTAAAAGCTGCGTGTCTTTTTCCCGCCCAGGGAGTGTCATGGGCCTGCAGTTACTTTGTGGTAGAGGCACCGATACTGTTCGATATTATGTTAAAGATATCGATATTTATAAGTATCGAGTAACAAAGTATCGAACAAGTAATAGATTTTTTTAAACGGCTGACAACCCCCATTCAACAGGATGGAGTGGGGAACTTAACTGAAAACAAGAGTGCATCAGTAAAGTATATTCTGTAGTTGACACCTTTTCTTTATCTACTGGTACTCTACCTGGTACAAGTTAAAGTGTCAATAACTGGCAATTTACCTTATAATTAAATAACAAAAAAAAACAGTGGTAACGCTTAATCATATTACCAAATTTCACCACATGCGAAAACTAAAATATTTCGGTACAAATATTTGAACAAACCTTATTATTCCTGACCACACACATAGCGATACGATACTTGCTTCTAAGTATCGTTATGGCGATAGTATTGGTAATTCAGTATCAGTACCTAAATATCGATACTTTCATTGTTTAATATCGTTACTTCCATAGTATTGAGATATCAATAAGATCCCTAGTATCTTGTAAAATATAGGCAGTCATTTAATTGTATCTACTCGTTTACAATGATTTATTTTTTATTGTAGTTGGAAACTGAAATATTGCAATCTAAAACAACAGACAATAAATTAGAAAATATGTTTCTATTTTATTGCAAAACAGAAAAGAACTTACCAAATTTATTCAAACGTATAGTTTACAATTTCTTTAAAATCTCAAATACATACAAGAAAAAGTGACAAGTGACATTTTTTTATGTTTTGTTGGTTATGGCAAACGAATGGCTACGTTTGAAAACAAGATGATGTTCATAGTACTTTTCGTGGATACTTTTTTAGCAAGTTACTTTATTACGTTGTGTTATCATAACAGGCAGGTTAAATACGTAAGTAACAAATAGATGTTTCGCGAGGTTTTGATCTCCCTCAACAACTTCTCATGAACGTTACAATTACGTTGTATGGTATTGTTATTACGTTCCCTTATGTGCTAGCTGGGCTTGATGCTCTGAGCTCCAACATAGTTGATTCAAAACTGGTTGGGAACTGTATAAATATCTTATTACTAAAAAATCGTTTAAAACATATGAAAAATTAATGTATCATCATAGGAAATAATTTATAAGTAAATTGGTCCTAAATTAGATCCGTACGGAATTCCAGAATTAACGCAAGACTTGCTAAAAATATTCACGTTGGAAATCATGCCTTCACTTAGTTATTTGTATAATGTTAACCTGTCTTTCTGTCCGCTGCATGCCAGTGAGTGAGAGTATTTTTATTTATTAGATATTGTAACTTGATAAACCGGGCCCTAAGCTAGTTTTCCAAATACCCTTAACCTTGGCCTAAATTTCGTCTAGCAGATCTCCACGAAGTGATGTTAAAAGGACCCCGGAATTACGTTTAGAGTTCAATGTAGCTGTAATGGAGGAAGAAAGAAGTAAACATAGAGATTAATTTTGAATTCTATTTATTTAATATCTATTCTTTTGTACAGCCGGACATTTAGATTATGTGCCGTTTTTAGGCTCAACATTATTTTTATGTAGGCTTTCCAATGTGTAATTTCTAACCTCAGAGCTTTTAGTTACCATAAAAGGGTAAAATAGAAGTCGGAAGTACTTTGGTATATTTGTTTGTCTCCTAATATACAATCACACCTTACCACGGAAATACTGAATTACGCATTGTCTAATAAAAGAGAGTACAGCGGTAGTACGCAGAGTTCCGCGAGGTATAGAATAATATATGTAATATGTGTAAAAACCGAAGTGTAGATTCACCTCACCGTGCGTCACGCCTTTCACTAATATTCCAATGCCGTAATGTAATGACATACTCAGTCCTGTATGGAAAATAGTAAAATGATCGATCGCAGAACACCTAACATAAAGGCCCATCAGGCCCACTTTTGGGTTATCTCAAATAGAGATCCATCCTGCCTCTATCAGGCTTTAATTTACATAGCCGCAAATGAATTACCATTTTTAGGCCCTTACTATTGAGGTCCCTGACGGCCTAAGGCTCTTTTTTGGCGCAATGCTCTTTTGCTCTGTCGATCGACAAATCATTGTTATCAATCATAGTTCTGGTAGTCCACAAACACAATTTTACCTATTTATGCTACATACATAACAAATATACCGACTACTTCCGCGTAGTGTCCCGCTAAAGGTGTGTGGATATGTACAAATAAAAACCGACCCTCCTTAATATTTATGATTCTACTCGCCGCTGTACATATTCCGTTTGTCCCGAAAAACCGATATACAAAACTAACACTCCTTACGGCTAAAATGACACATTTGTTTTACAAAGAAATATATTTTTTTAAATACAATCTAACTTTAAAATATACACAAATCAATGTATTTACCCTACTAGTCTACATCTGTTTGCCACTGAAAAGTAAAACCGAAAGTGCGCTTCCTCTTAAAGGGGCATGTACTGTTTACAGACCCAAACTTTACAATTCGGCCTTTCGGTTATAAATCTAAATGGCTTAATTTATTACTTGAGAGTGTTGACCGACTTTACGACAATTAATATTTATGACAACATCACTATAGATTCTCTAAATAGTATAATATAGCACAATAAAAAAACCCATAATTTTTCACACAATAAACGTTTACCAATGAATTCCAAAAATATTAAAATAACACACAGATGCGAATTTTTCCGCTAACGAATATAAAAGTAATAAAATGATACCTGTAACCCATCAATGTAGTCTAAACTCTCCCCCGGAGTATATGCATATTAAATACTAGTCAGATTACTTTAATAATGCGATTATCGTTTTGATCCTACGTAAAAGGAACCTTACAGAAAAAAGTATACCGCTGATAAAAGCGTCTACCTGGCGCAAGTTCGTCGGGTCAGCCTTAAGGGTGACGAAATGCACTACGAACGTCGCCTAGAGTAGTACTTTTAATCAATTAGTTACACATTATAACGTTGAAACGGAGATATAAAATAGTTGGCGGTTAACTATAACGGGATCTCACCAGTATCGGTTGCGCCAATATTTTAGTCGCTGGGCGGTTTTAACTCGAGATGGCATGTTGATTAAGTCTTAGAGCCTCCGAAATTGAACCCAACCAGTCGATTGGAGTAACGACAAGCAACTCACCGGAATTATTCCGAAATTCGATTTAATTATTTTCTAAAAATGTGAGAAAATCTTTACACAATCAAAAATTTGCGTTTTTCTCAAATTTTATCAAAAAAGGAACATATTTAACGTTGACCTACACGTACATATTTTTTATTTAATTAAAAATGAAAAAATAAACTGAAATTTTGGATGGCTATATTTCGTATTAGATAAAAAGTAATAATTGCTAATATATATTCTCCTTTTAGAAGAAAAAAATCCCGCCAATTTTCAAATTAAATATATTACGGGTAGCTACATTACCGACAGAGTAATAGCGTAGTTAATATTACAGGTAACTACATTACCGATAGAGTAGGATTAGTTCAACCACACGCACCCACAGGTCGCTGCAAGCAAACTTATTGCCAAAGACACGGCAACTCTTAACTACTATCCTTCCTCCATGCCTCAGGGGTGGTCCCGTATAAATTTGGTCAAGATCTAATAATGGGGTCCATGAGAAAATCAACCAATTCTTATTATTTTATGTAAGTTCAGCGATAATTATTTACTACGTTCTATTTCTATAATTCTTGTTTTGTTAGAAAAGGAGTATCTCAGTGCTGGAGCCATATACTTTTGGTCAAGATCTGATGATAAGATCTATGACAAAATCAGAAAACTCAATTTATAATGGCATCTGCACGATTTTGGAGTCGGATTTTTAAAATTTGGAGAAAAATTTTATTTTCTCCAAATTTCGACGACATATAGTTTCTAAGATACAGCCGGCACATTAAGAAAACTGTAGATTATGATTTTCAATTCATCATCGACAGCGAAACCGCTAAAACAAGCCGATTTGAAATAAAATAACACATTTATTGTGTTACTTTTGATTATAGCGCCCTCTATCGGGATAAAAAATGTTACGTACCTATTCTAAAGTGTGGTACCTCATTTGGAAGTCAATTTTATTATTAATGCTTATTAATGCTTAGCATACATTTAATATTTTTGTTGATTGCGATTATAGTTTGCATTCTTAACGTTAGAGTTCTGCAAAAGACGATTTTTCATTCAATAATGTTTTATTATTTGCATCATGCTGGGTACTTTCCCTATTTAAATTATTGATTACAGCGATATTGGGGAGGAGAATGACGTAAGATAGAAAGATGTCCCAGTTTATTCAAAAAATACTTCGTTTAGCTAAAATGTTGACACAGTTCCTGATAATGATTTTGTTTCGCTTTCTTCCTGCCACCCTGTACTTATATAAGTAGGTACCTATGGAAAATTTAAATTTCGATAAGTGCGATGAGAAAAAAAGCAGACATTTTTAATCAATTAGATAATTTACATTAGGTAGGAATACTTGATTTTATTTAAATAATTAATTCTACTATAAAATAATTGCTCATATATTTTTTATCAGCTATAATTTTATTTTTGATGGCAATATTGCGTAATAGAAAATTATACGTGATTTGTACGGATATATATTTTATTACTGTACATCAGGTATACGTAACCTTTGCTTAGTTGAGGGCGTAATTTCGGGACTTAATTAGGTGGCGGGCCGTAGGCAAGAAATAAGTAGGTAGTAGTGAATAAAAACGTGACAAAAATTCACACATATTTTATTTAGTAATTATAATAGAATAACGATTATGCTCAATCAAACATACAGGGTGTTTCAGATATAAACGGACAGCTTAATGGGAGGTAGAGTACACTTAGCTGAGTTCAAATCACCCCCATACTAAGCCTTTAGTCTTACTCGTTTCTGAGATATAGGGTGTTTTATGATTTTTTGCAAAAATTAAAATCGGCCATTTTGTTTGAACGGCTAGAGATATTTTGTTAAAATTTTGTAGAAAAGTTACACTCTTAGATTAATCAGATCCATTATTTAATTTTAAAAAATTCCAGGACCGGACTCTCTTTTTATATTGCTCTTCTTAGCTAGAATATCACCCTGTATATCGGATTTTAATAAATGTAACTGCACATTTAAATATTACGTGGATCAATAAATAAAATAATGTAATAATATTTAATGGCACCATCTTGATTTTCTTACAGTAAATTTTTATAATGGCGACTACAATATTATAAATCAGTATTTACAAAATTGAAATCAAATAATTTACTCTGTATTTTTAAAACTGTAGTATGATAGTGCAGTGTAGGGCACACTAAGTGTTACGGAACGCACCCAATAATGGGTTGGTAGCAATGCCTAGAATGACAGACATTCATTCTGGCATTGACATGGACAACGGTTGAAATAGCGGATTTCGAATAGTGAACAAGCCACGCTGGCTCACGGACAAAGAAACGAAACTCGTAGTGTTGAACCTAATAAATAAGATTGTAAATAATGGTAATGTAAATAAGATTGTAAATAAAGTGTATATAGAAACACAGTGTCTATAAATAACATTACAAAAACTCTACGCAAATTAGCTACCATCTTCATTTATTTTTAACTACTGCATTTTCCAATAAGAAATTAAACATCTACACAGAAGCGGGCTCACTTTATTTGATAAAATAATAGAACAAACTAACAGAAACAAATAATTAATTAAAACTAAAGTAGATTTTCAAAATGAACATCGCGAACGTCAATACACCTCTACCAACGTTTTAACAGGTTTTTCACTGATTTGTCAATTATTTCCAGTTTATTTCTAATGTTGTTACATACATTATTAATTTTTTCCAATAACTGTGCTCGGGTATTCACTTCTTCGTTGTACACCTCTGATTTAAGATATCCTCATAAAAAATAATCCAGAGGTGTTAGATCTGGAGATCTTGGTGGCCAATTGACGGGACCGCCTCGACCTATCCATCTATTTGGGAAACGATGATTTAAATGGTCTCTGACCAGTATTTGAAAATGAGGTCCATCACCATCGTGTTTAAACCACATTCCTCTAGTATCAATCCCTTCTAACAAATTTGGCAGGATGTCTCTAAGGAAATTTAAATAAACTTAAGCTGTTAATCTGCCTTCAAAAACATGAGGGCCTATTAAATGATTTTTATAAATACCACACCATACATTTATAGAAAATCTATATTGGGAATGTTTTTGTGATATAGTGTGAGGATTTTCAGTTGCCCAAATATGACCATTCCTAGTGTTATTGATCCCATCACGTGTAAATTGGGATTCATCAGTAAATAAAATTCTCGATATTGTCCTTCTGTGGGCCAAAGTCCATCTACAAAAAGATAAGCGGGGTACGTCGTCTCCGTGTTCGGTACTGCTAATTCATTACTAATTCTTCTTACACTGATAGATGGATTATTTCGAGCTATCTGTAGTATCTCCTGTTCTTGCCGAAGATTATTATTTCTCGGAGCATGTTCATGTTTAACTGTAGTTGGAAACTTTCCATGATGCTTATTGAATTCGAAAACCTGCGAAAATGTCTTAGAATTTGGTAAACGGCGATTAGGAAAGCGTCTGCGATACTCTCTTAGTGCTGCTCTACCGTTTCCATTACAAAAACCGAACAGAAAAATAATACCTGCATATTCTTCATTACTAAATTGAAAAGGCATCCTGAACTACTTATTTTCATACCATTAGAAACTTACACTTATGAACAAAAGTAATTTAGCTCAAAATACTGTACATAAAATAAATGATATTATTTGACACAAGCCTACTTGATATAATACAATTTTACATTCATCATGTTTAGGACGGAATGAGTGACGGTGTAATTTGGCGCATCAGAGTTTTAGTTCGTTTAAGTTTTAGTTCACTTTAATTTCAAATATAATTATGATGAACTTGGAGAGAGGAATAATGAGGCGGTTTGAAATCATCTTTCTGTTAGTGTAAGAATTAGTAATGAATAAGCAGTACCTAGATACCAGAAACAAGTGTATAGAGAACTTAAAAAAAATTAAATTTGTATCTTTTATGTACAAAAAGTACAGCGACTTGAACACACATAAAATGTTTGGTGTGTAATTTATAAAAAATCACTTAATACCCAAGCACACTTATTGAAAAAAATTAACAAAGTATGTAACAATATTAAAAATAAACCGAAAATAATGGACAATCAGTGAAAAACCTGTTAAAACGTTCGCAGATGTGTATTGACGTTCACGCTGTTCATTTTGAAAATCTACTTTAGTTTTAATTAATTATTTGTTTCTGTTAGTTTTTTCTATTACTTTATTAAATAAAGTGAGCCCGATCCTGCGTAGATGTTCAATTTCCTAATGGAAAATGCTGTAGTTAAAAAAAATGAAGATGTATCTAATTTGTGTATAGTTTTAAAAGTACAGAGTAAAATATTTGATTTTAATATTGTAAATATTGGTTTATAATATTGTAGTCGCCATTATAAAAATTTACTGTAAGAAAATCAAGATGGTGCCATTAAATATTATTACATTATTTTAATTATTGATCCACGTACTATTTAAATGTGCAGTAAAATTTATTAAAATCCGATATACAGGGTGACATTCTAGCTAAGAAGAGCAATATAAAAAAAAGAGAGTCCGGTCCTGGAATTTTTTAAAATTAAATTATGGATTTGATTAAACTAGGAGAGTGTAAGTTTTGTACAAAATTTTATCAAAATATCTCTAGCCGTTCAAACAAAATGGCCGATTTTAGTTTTGGCTAAAAGTCATAAAACACCCTATATCTCAGGAACGAGTAAGACTAAAGGCTAAGTATGGGGGTGTTTTGAACTTAGCTAAGGGTACTCTAACTCCCATTAAGCTGTGTCCGTTTAAATCTGAAACACCCTGTATAAAAAGCAAGTCAATAAAAAAATAGAAAAATCAAATTAAAGTTAGTGAAAGACTTGAATTTGAAGCTGAGAAACAAGATGATCAATATTGGGGTCAATATCACTAGTACATATGCGAAAAGTGTTTACTAAATTAACATCTGTAAGCCGAGTACGATGCTTATTTTTATTAGGCTGAAAGCGCTTAGACTAATTTTTACACAGAGTTTTATTAATAAAACTCAATTTACACACTTTAAATACTCTCGATTCATTTCTTATTTTTATTAATTTTCAAAACTCAAAAAACTGCTCACATTTATACGTGCTTCCAAATGTGCAAATTATTTTTCGTGCAAAAACTCTCAGATTTGGATACTTTTCTTTGGAAAGGTATGTTCTGTATAATTCACTTAGTTCTACATCTTAAAATTTAGACTTCAAATAAGAGTCTTCATGAAGCTCGATCAACTCCATTTGTAGTTGAAGCGGAGCATCTTCCACATTACGCTTACAAGTTTTTGCAAAAATATTGAAAGTATTATCCATATTCCTAAAATCGGAAAATCGATCAGTAAATTGTTCGGACAGTAGTTACAATTATTCAGCATAACGACCGTATTCAATGTTTTCGTGAGTGAATAATGTTGAAAAATGAAAGTAGTTTTTATTTCTCATTTGTGTTTTCCACAAGTGAATTTTGTTTTGAAAAGCTATAAGATGACTCTACAGCTGATTTACCAATTGCCCTTGTTTTGAAGCTTCAAGTTCAGGTCTTTTAAGTGTCCTGTCATGTCTACCAGGAATGCCAAGTCACAAAGCCAAGTTCGATCACAAATTTGCGGTAATGTTTTCCTTTTCATTTCCATAAAATCAGCTATTTCTTTTCTAAGGTCATAAAATCTTTTTAGCATTTTACCTTGGCTTAGCCATGTTACTTCGTAATAATATGTCACATTATCGTGTTCTGAAAACTGCTTTAAACTGGCGATGGTTAAGACTGAGGGATCTAGTGAAATTAATTGTATTTATTACCAGATCCATAACATTTTTCAATCGTATGGACTTAGAGCATAAGTTTTATTGGTGAATAATGCAATGCAGAATTATTAAATCACATACTTGCACACTCATAGCGTTTGCTCTTTCCTTCAGAATTCCGATAAAACCTTTTCGTGAACCGACCATTGAAAGCACACCATCCGTGCACACTTCAACTAATTTACACCACTGCTAACCATATTGCTCAAAAGTACTTTGCACCTCGGTAAAAATATTTTTTTCCGTAGTGGTCCCTTGTAGCGGAAGTAAAGCCAGTAATTTCTCTGTCACTGCAATTCTTTATCAACATCTCGTATAAAAATAGCTAACTCGGCTATGCCAGATAAATTTATATTCTCATCCAGAATAATCGAAAATGCTTGAAAACCAGCTAATGTATCAGTCAAGTTTTTTTTGATGTCACTAGCCATCATATCTATACGTCGAACAACAGTACGTCGCGGTAAGCTCACTTTCTCACACTCTTTCTTCTTTTCTGGGCACAAAAGTTCTGCAACGTCTACTGAGCACTCTTTAATGATAGTGTCCAAGCGTCCTACCGGCAGTACGTGCTGTCCTGCCAGCAGTACCTACTTCGGACACCATTATTTTCAATGGGATCCGGACCTCTCTGCATTGAATCCGTCGCAAAATTTTGCCTATCTAATGTGAAAATAGCAACTTGTTTGGACTTGCAATAACAAAGATACGAAGTAAAGTGTATTTTCTGCGCCAGTCTTAGCAGTTCCAGTGGTGTGTGAAGTATAAAGTAATATTATATTATGTCTCTGCAATATTCTTATCGTGCTCACGATAGAGTCAGCACAAAAGCGACCAATTTTGACAGGGGACCTGATTATAAGTGGTGCAAGTCCGTGTTTGGAGAAAATTATTTGACGGCGCTGTGTTATGACACAATAACGAACTTAAATGGATCTGTTGCAACTGTTTTATGGGATCTCGATAATAAGAAGGCGAAAATCGATATAAAATTGCTGAAAAAACATGGTAAGTAGACAGTGTAGTGTAGCATTTATTAATAATAAACAATGTGTTTTTAAAAATAACCTAAACACCTAATAAAGGTATAAGAGGCTACAGATTATATACAGTATATTTTTAAATAATTTGTAGTTTAAAAAAATAGCTTTTATTTCTTATTAATAATAGAAAAAAATTATATGTGTCTAATTCGATTTACTAATAAATTAACATACAGGGTGAGTCATTACTATGTGGACGGCAAATATCTCGAAACCTATTGAAATAAGCCAAAAAATTCCTATACAAAAGTGGTAGGGAGGGAGGAGGGGCATGATTTAAAAATAATTTTCATTGTACAGGGTGTCCCAATAAAGCGTGGCAGACCAAACTTTCCCTTTTTTAAATGAAACACCCTATATATTTTTACAATTTTGAAATACTCGTAAAAGTTATTATTAAGACAGAGAGTCCAACGCAAATGTGTAATCTGCTGCAGAATAAAAAAAGTCCAGCAAAAAACCAGTTATTTTTGTCAACCTTGTGGTGAAAACGCTGTTCTCTGTGCACCCACTACCGGACGTAATTGTTTTTTGTATCACATTCTTCACGGTATTCCTAGCAAAAAATAGTTTATTAAAACTACTTATTGTTATTATTTTTATTGATTTTAATGTCATTTTATTTTATATTTTTAATAAAGTGTTCTTGTTTTATTTTTAATAAACGCGTTACTTAGATAACTAGATTTTTCTTTGTAATAATATTATATATTATCAACCCGCCTATGGAATATGCTTTTGTACTGCCGGCAGCCGCACACGTTCTTCCGGCAGGACAACTCTTATTTAAAAATAGCGTACTGCCCGCAGGACTGACGAATTTGTCCAGCTGTCCTTCTGGAAGCTCCTTCCAGCAGTCCTTCTGGAAGCTCCTTCCAGCAGGATAGATGCCTGGACGTTCTATCATTAAGAAACTGTCCCTCAGAAAATTACTTCGATGTTTTCGCTATTTTGGAACTAATTATAAAACTATCTTTAACAACACTGATTTGATCTTTGTGAATGGAACATTTGTTGCTGTTTCCCTAAATTGGTAATGAGTTTTTAATTTTATCCTTTCTTAATTGGCCCATGAGTGAATTTTATTAAGCAAAATGCTTGCTGGAGTAATGCCGGTCCATATTGTATTCCTTTAAAACAGAAATTGTTTCATTGCACACCAAACACATAGGTTTACTACTGTGCAAGATAAAAATGTATTCATCAGTCCATTCGTCTTGTAATTGACGACATTCTGTGTACACTTTCCTCTTTTTTGAACAAGACATGTTTTTCTTGAATATTTCTCGCGTCGTAATCTTAATCGTACGTGAATATGCGATACGAACTTTATCAGTTGTTAAGAAGTAATGAGGTGATGCGCACTGAGCGGTTTATATATTATCTCCAATAAGCAACTAGAATACTATCGATCGTACGAGCGGCTTCTTGAATGTTTAACTTTCTGTCTGATTCTATTTCTGATACGATCTGTATCGTTCCACTGCGTACGCTTAATATTATTTATCGATTTTAATCATTATGAGTTGAAGAATACGGTGATGTTCCAATTTTTGCGCATTATTTGAATTTCCTGAATCTCTCGCGGGCCGGATTAAAGCTGGTGGAGGGCCGGGATTTGTCAACATATGCTTTAAACCATCTTTGTTAAATCAAAATTTCACAGAATTTTTTTTTGCAATAAAATCCATCTGAATCCTTTCAAGTAATTCTAGTTATCACAATACCCAAATCCAAATAGAGATTACGTTAGTAATGGTACGAGGGAAATCCCAAAGGTAATGTTTTTTATTTTTATAGAAATACAAAAAATTTGTTTTCTATAGTATGTACACAATTTTAAAAGTTAAAATTTTTTCTAATTTTCTACATAATCGCCACTTCAGTCGATTGATTCTTGTAGATGTTCTATGGCCATGTCATACCAGCTTCTCTCCATGCCCTTGGTAAAGCGTTGAACCTCCTCTGGCACCTTGTCATTGGAGCTAAAAAACGTCTTCTGGTCAAATGGTCTTTCAACTTATGGAACGTGTGGAAGTCACTGGGTGCCAAGTTCAGTCTATAGGGTGGGGAGATTCAGTTTTTAAATTTTTAATGGCCAATTATATTAAAAGAAGAACTGAACACAGCAATTATCTGGTAAGCTAAATAAATAATTATCTAAGATAGACGTCCAATAGACGTCAAAATACTACTAAATTTAAAATTAAGTCCAAAAACAGACGTCCACTGGGTTATGCAGCTGCCAAATGAATGTTCATAACCGAACGTACTTTGGACGTCCAAATACCGATATGGACATAAAATGGACGTCCATTGGTCTATATGTGTGCTGTCTGGGGAATACCATGAGTCTAAAACTAGGTTATCCATATGATCAGCCATACTCAACCTTTTTACATGGGCCGCAATATTTTTGGATGATGACCTTTTTTTAGGATATCTATCTAAAATTAGTTAGTGGGGACCTCTAATAAATAAAACACAAAACATAAATATATCCCGTTGTGTTACTGCAAAAACAAGATAACTCATATTTTTAGAGTTTCGATAAAACACTATTTAAACGTTTAAAACTGAATAAAAACCCAGTAAAAGCTTCAAAACGTTTATTAACTTTAATGAAGAAGGTATTGAAAACATTTTTCACAAAGAATAAACTAATAATCTATCAATATTTGGCAAGAAAAAGAGAGAAAAAATGTCCCTTGCCTTATTTTAGGTCTACATACAAATCATAATTCAATGTACGTGTCACTATCTTCAGTCGAAGTTTCAGTAACATTATTGGATACAGGTAGATTCATATAATAATGGTGAAAATTATCAGGTGTATCTGATTTTGCAAAATTTTAGTAAATATTACTTGCACTTTTTTGTAAGTATTTCCAAAACTTTGTTTCATCCTTTCATGCATCTCTCTGAATAAATACTGTTCGAGTTTGGCATATAAAGCCGAACTCCCCACCCTCGCCCATTGATAAATTAAATCTATTTTTCTGGTGCAATGTATTTAGGATAGCTGAATCTTTCGATACGTTGTCTATTAGAAAGTATGGTTAAAATTCAAATTCGCCTGTTACCACTAATATATTTATTTACGAATTTTCACATAAAGATTCGCTCGTTACGTTTTGACGAATCACTCGTTACAGCTTGACCAATCACCCATTACATCTTGACCAATCACTCGTTCACCACGGAGATTCAAACATCACGTGTTATTATCTAGTGGTTGTTTAAGGTTAGGTGTATTGCGGAAAGAAAGGGTGACGTAATCATCTCGTGGATTTCGGAACAATCGAGAAAGGCCAGAGACGGCTCTAGTCATAACAAAACAAATGCCGTGGACACAATGTTGTAATATTTGAACACATTCAACAAAAATAAGTAGCGGCAAACACTCCCGAAATACTGGTACGTTTTCACTGGAAATCATCGAAATCACTACACATTTTCTCAAAAATTCCAAAATCATCATCTAAAATCATGGTTCAAATCAATTCGTCGCTCACAACCAGAAATGGCTTGAAAAAAAGATCATCGTATAAAATTAATGTGGATTTTCAGTAAAATCACCTAAATTACATAAAAAAATTTTAAGTGATTTCGGAAATACAGGTACGTTTTGACGTTATTGGTTTCCCCTCGGTTCTGGCCTTTATCTTGTTTTGGCAGAAACACTATTAAGAATCGGACTAAATATATTTAGCAAAAATAAGTTATATGCCTATTATCTGGTTTGATAGACACATTTATCAATTGAACACAATGTTATGATTATATTTTGGTTTAAATGCCACTCCATCTTGTTTGTCCATATTGTTAATGTATTAACATGGATTTAATTTTTATTGGCTATCTGTTTATCATGAATATATACCTCTTTCACACTTGTAGAAAGTGTACCCACTTAACTCGAAAATTCCAAAATTGGATCTTATTTTTGCAGTAACCCCACAAAATTTAAAACGTTTATTAAAAAATTAGCATGCTATTTAGCGCTGCGACCAATAATATTGTTGCGGGCCACAAAAAAAGCTTGGAGGGCCGCATGCGGCCCGCGGGCCGCAGGTTGAGTATGGCTGCATATAATGCTATAGATAAGAGAGTCTGTTGCTACAGATAGCCAGGCAGACCTTTAAGTAATGCAAAGGATAGAGGTATAATCTGAATTAATATTGGATTGACAACAGTTCCTCCAGGACCTGGCAGAATATAATAAGGCCACTCTTAAATAGGCACCTAAACTTAAAAGAGTGTTAAGAAACGAAAAAGGATACCTCCCAACCAGAAAGGGAGCTGAAACTGGACATGAGGTATTTTGTAACATGTTTATGGGTTGCCAAAGGAACAGGTATGCTCTGATTGAATCTTCATGTACTCAAGCAGTCCAAAATATGTATAGAAGATCCATCCAAGATCAGAAAAATTACCAAACCTTAGCAGAAACACCGTAATGTGACTCTTTGAGGAGGGACAGTTCAGCCCTTAAAACATTTAAATATCTTAGAAAAATTTACGTAGAAAATCTAAAGAGGAGGACGAATGTACTTTTCACATACTATGCATGCCCCCACCGGAACCTTAACTGAGAACGGGAATGGCACTTCGGAGTACAATATCCAGAACCCGAAGAAATCGTTCTAGCGCCCATCATTCTTGAATACATTTAGAATATTAACTTGATGGGATAGAAACTAAGATGGTACAATAATTTTTCAGATAGATAGTCATGGTACTTAGTGCCAAGGATTCAAATAATTTAATTCTGGGTATCCATGAATGAATTTTACACTGTAGTCATATTGGTATTATGAAATCAACTGCTTGTTTAGCTTTTGCAGTCACTCCAAAATATGTATAATATTTATTGGTCGTAGATACCATAGGTTTATTAGATATACCTTTATATATTTTTTCTTTTGAAACCACCATTGAAAATGACATTATTTTAAATGTGGATTATTTTAAAATAAAGTTAAGGAAAATAATTAAAAATACAAATGTGATATCATCTTCTATTAGTGATTGAAAGCTACAGCATCTACTGTTTGATAAATTCTTATAAAGACGAAGCCTTAGTAAGCAAAACCAAAGCTCGTTGAGTTCTGTGACACAAATTTTTTGTTTTGCTAACAATGATTTTAATCCCCCTTCGTCAAATATTTGTCCTATTTTTTCTTTCTTTATTGACAAAGGACGTTAGTCCTTCACTCATACACAGAGGTATTAAGTTTAACATGAAATAGTTATATTATTTTAACTCATACTCGTATAATCGGCTAATAATATATCATACACAAATCTCTAGTCGCGAGCAATACCTTAATAGTACCTATTCCCATACAGTTCCCCTGCAGTCTAGAACTCCAGTATTGCAGATCGTCAGTTGATATTTGTCCACACACATATAGGCCGCTGAGTAGATCTAAGCCTGCAGAATGAATCTAATGATGCATTTAAGTATATCGGTAAAAATCGACAGTTCTAATTTAAATTTCCTAACTTTATGGCCTCTATTCACGAGAACGTAAAATGTCCAATTAGAGTGACTGCATTCCAAAATATCTTCGTGAATTTTGAATATTGAATGTACAGGTGAGGCATGGTAGTTTTGCTGGAAATCCAGTCGTCCCAAATATCTAACGAATTCTGGTAGCAGTCTGCAGCTTGGACGCTTTATGACTGAGAAACCCCAAGTTTTGCTGTGCACCAAACAACACAACTACATTATTCACGCATCCATATGAAGTTATCGGGAATAAACATTTTCTAAACGTAAAATACATTTGGATGCTGTGGTCCAAACGGATTTATTCCATTTGGGGTGATGTCAATAGGGACCTTTAAGACTTATCCACTTATTTTCCAATGTATTCATTCTTTCTGTTACATCTTCCCCATTTATTTTTATTTCTTTCTTCTTTATTATTTTTTTTTTTTTCCATAAGTACTTCTACTTCACTTATTCTTCTTTAACTTCCTTCTTTGTTTCTAGAATTATATTTTACATCTGTTTCTTAGACGCCTTTCTTCTAATTTTCTAAGTTTTCCTTAAGTTTTCTACCATTTTCCTTTATTCTTTTAGTTACATTTTGTATTTCATCCATTTTACTAATCATGTTTTCTTTCATTTTATTTATGTCATGTTTTCTGTTATCCATATCCATCATATTGTTCTCCTCACTCCTGATAGTCTCTTTTTTTACCATATAACTTTCTTTTGAACCTTTTACTTCCTGCTTCTCTTCATCCTTTCCTTCTTCATTGTCATCATTGTTCATTTAAAATATGATTTTTCCTAAGTTCCGTTCATCTATTTGGATGTGGATGCTATTTTTACTAATGACTACTTTTCATGACTAACATCTTATTCTAGTGACAATTATTCATTTATACCACAAATTTTAATAGTAGCACTAAACTTTTCACATTTCACATTTCGTTAATGTTTTTGTCCTCTGCATGTCATGAATCTCATTGCAATACCTTTTATCGATGGTGTTTATCCAATGTCCTGTCTGCCTTTTCTCCTTGTCGACGTTCTGTAGTTTGCCTTACATACAACTACTGTATATGAATTTGCTTACTTAACCTTGTCTTTTAATTTTATATAAAAATATTGTTACTTTTAAAATTTCTGACAATTTTTCAAAATCAAAAAATATGTATTTTATAGAAAATACATATTTAATAGTAGGTCTGAATATACTTTTATAGTAATTATCTTGAGTTATCATTTATAAAAAGAATACTATCACATAAACTCCCCAAGTTATTATTTTCCAAAATACCCCATACATGTAGGTACTATTTTTGTACGCACAATTTGGTGTATTTTACACTCGTTTTCATAGATATCGCTGTGTCCTTTCGCACAACTAAATATAATTTAATTTAAACGATAATACATACATTTACTTTTATTTTGCAGAATAAATATATCTTTCAATAGAGATTAAGAGCATTCAAATTATAGATATACGGGTTTGTATACGGACTACTCCCAGAGTTTATTTCTGTCCGACTGGCGTGCCGCCCATGTGAGACGCACTCGGCTTTATGAATATCCACAACATTTAACACTTTTAGCCAGTATTTAAACGTTCCGTGCTACGGACAATTACTCGCTACCAAACGTCTAACTCGCGCGACCAACTTATTTTTAAACTGATTTTATATTTTTTTTTACCACGCGGGAAAACGATGATCTCTGCTAGGGGACACCACAATTCGAGAATTATGACCAGCTAATCCAAATATGTGGATCGTGACATATATAATGTGATATTAGTTGGTACGGGTAAGGGTAAAGAAGTGCATAAGGTTTAGTAGGTAGTAGAATTTGTCGGGTTCATTTCAACAAAGGATTTATTTTTATTGTGAAAGATGGAGGAATCTAGTACCAGGAAACCCCCCGACGGGGGATGGGGTTGGATGGTGGTGTTCGGAGCTGCTTTAATTAACGTAAGTGGAATATTTAGATTTTTTCTGATTAACCGAAAATCTTCATTTTTGGTAAGTCTTATATGCTGTAATGATAGATATAAATTAATTTGATGTGCCTAAATGTCTAGTTCAATCCTCCTTTCCGATTTTGACGATTTTATATCGAAAACTATATTGTATAATAATTTTCTACAGACTATTTTTAATTTTATATTTAATGCCACTTAATTTATCTATTTTTTTTTAATACTTAAGAACAACAAAATCCTTGATCTTGAAAAATGTTATTGGTCATCAATAATGGACCATAAAATAACCAGATTTCAAAATTTAAAAATTATTTCAAAAGAAAGTTTCCAACTATTACCAGAGGCGTGCTGCAGGGTTGGAGAAATCTGTTTATTAACGTTTTGAAACCATTACGAAAACTTATCAGAAAATTTTACACCTTTATTTTATAGACAATCAAATGCTCTTATTTTAAAACTTTTTCAAGACAACCATAATTTTTCTCTTCGTGGGTACCCTACACGAAATTACAATGGACATTATTTTGACATTTGAGAAATACTTCTATTGTATGAAACTAAAGTTGACAAATTGCGTCTTTATCACACCTTAAATAATAATTGGATTTTTCGCGTGGACTAAACGAATTCAAATGTAAGACAAATATGCATAATTGGCATGACATTTCAATTCATGTCCACCAAGTTTTGAAATTCGGTGTAAAATTTTCATACCATCTTAAAGTCGGGATATTTTTCAAACTACCTACTCGTGAGTTCGTAAAAATTTCCGGAAATAATTTAGGCACTAGTGATACTATAAAAGTGAAAATATAATACTGAAAAATGTATACTTTATTTTAGACAATTACGATCTATTTAAAATAAAAATGTATGGTATTGTCAGTGGCTTATGATATTAATTTTGGTTGTATTTAAACCTATTGATTACATACATCTTTTTTGAAGTTCGTGAAGTTAGCACCGCCAAATGCGAATTTTTATAAAAACAAGTTAGCATTCATTTGTCTTCGATTATGCTACAAAAATTTTGTTTTGTTCACTCTTCAAAAAAAGTTAATAATTAAAATTTAAGCTAAATTTCACATCCGCACCGCCATAAAAACTTTTTGAAAATCATGCACATGGTCTTTAGGGACAAACTTAATACATTTCATACGAATTAAATACGGCAAAATTAATTATTAACAAACAAAGAGCCCAAAATATGAACAAATATTAATGTAAGTTCTTCTAATAGAAATTTATTAAAACTAACTATTGCAATCCTTTCTCCAGACAATATTTTCATTTGTTAGTCCTTATTTTCGTTTGTCCACCTACTAGCAGTATTTATATTAATAATTGTTCATATTTTGAGTATTGTATTTGTTAATAACTTATTTCTGTTGGATGGACAAACGAAAATTAGTCCCTGGACAAACGAAAACAATGTATGGACAAACGATTGTCGTATTTAGTTCGTATGGAATGTGGAACGTTATCCCTGAAGGCGATGTGCATGCTTTCTTTTTTTAATTTTTTAAATGTCCTGGTTTTGGGGATGGACAAAGGAACATTTTTGTTGGACAAACGTGGACAAATCTAGACAATCGAATGTCACTTTTAAATTATCAAAAAGTTTTTATGGCGGGGCTGATTTGAAATTTAGCTCAAATTTTAATTTTGTTATAATTTCGTTTTGAGGATAGCTAAACGAAAATTTTTGTTGGACAATCGTGGACAAACGAATACCAACTTTAAAAAAAAAATTGGCGATGCTAGCTTCACGGGCCTTCTTTTTTGTTATTTCTATACTTCTTATAGTTCGTCATCTAAATAAAAAATATCTTTACATTTTATAGTAAAACACAACTTTGTGCTAATTTTGGAATTCCACACGGATCTCATTTGGAACTATTAGTTTCTATTTTATTTATAAATGATCTCCTAAAACATATACATCAATTTCTAAGATTTTTTAATTTTTACAATCTTTAAACAATTAAAAATTGTGTAATGTTGCAAAGTAATACCCATCAAAAATATTTTGAAGTTAGTGATAAGAATTAATTTAATTTTAATGTGAGTGCGGATTGAAAATAAATAATTGAAAGAAAATATGATATTGAAGTGTGTGTCACAATTTTGTTAATCAATATCAATTCCATATGATTTAATTTTTTTTATACAATCTCTACTCTCCTTCGCTTATCAGTCGATAGAGGCTTATCCAGACATTTAAAAAGATAATAAATCTTTATCTGAATATTATTTATGTCTATGAATCGAGTAGCAAGTTTAGTATAGACATCTCGGAGTGATTCGAGAGATCCTTATTCGGTAAATAAACAATGAATTCAAAAAAGCCACACCAAGACGGTGGATGGGGTTGGATGGTGGTAATAGGTACTCTAATTATAAATGTAAGTCTCTAATTTTAATAAATAAAAACTTTTTTAATCTATACGCAAAGGCGTAAGACTGAATTTAAACAATTGGAGCGTAGAAGACCAAATAATATAATTTTTTTTTTAATTTACTGATTAACTCAGAATTATATTCCAACTTAGAACTCAGAAAAATATCTTGGCAATAATTAATAGTTGTATCCTTACATTAAGTACGTCTACACCAAAGCGGTTAATAAATAACTTTAGAAATTTATAATTAAGTTCGGTGATAATAATTAAAAACTCATTTAAAATGAATAAGGCATGTATATTTTGAATTAAAGATTTTTAATTAATTTAGTTCCGAAATATTCTAAGGAGGATTTTGTTTTGTACAATTTAAACGCATAATTTCCCAAAAAACTAAAAAAACTCTCACCTCTTGTGGTGTTACTCTTTATTAACACTATAATGCATCAACCAATAACAATCCCTTTTTATTTCAACACGCGCCAATCAAAACAAACTGTATCTTAAAACACTGAATAGTGCAGTGTTTTTACTCAACCTTGAGGAACGTCAGTGTGACGTTTATCAAAAAGGTGACGCAAAGTGAATACAAATCGTTTTGATTGTTCAAATATAGGTACATTATTGGAAACAAAGAATCATCTTACGGAAACAAATTTGATTTGATTTGATTGATGAATAATCTTTCCAAATACCACGCGAGGTGAGAATTTTTTTTAGAATATTTTCATATCTTGTGGTATCAATTATAAAGATAACCTAAAAGTAAATAGTAAGGTCCGATTACAATAAGGACACAGCTACGTCATCATTCGGCAAAGTAATGAATTGGTTATCGCCGCCTTGTGGAGGTTTAGTGGAGTGTTAATATTATAGGAATATAGGAAATATTGTTTTATACCTAACAACTTACTTATTTTTATTTATTGATAGTTATAGATAATATGTATTCGAAATTTGAAGAAATGGTTATGACGTAGCGGTGTTCTTCTAATTGTAATCGGAGCCTACCTACTTTATCCACTTCTACAGCCAATAATTCTAATTATTAATTATTCACTATTTCTGTAACCAATCAGCAAACTACTGACGCTCGGTAGGTTTTTTATGACATCTTTAACAATTTCATTAATTCTCATTAAGGAATACCTACCTATAATTAGTAAATTGAAAAAGCAAATTATACATTATTTTTTTCAAAATAGGACGAATGCAATGTATTATATTTTATTAGTAACATTTAAAATCGATCTATAATAAATTAATCATTAAGGGACTTATATACAATTTTTAATTTGGTTTTTGGACATCAGAAAATTACTATTAAGTAAATACCTAGTACATTTTTATAATATTAAAATAATTCTTAAAATAAAGTCATTTATTTATATACTCGTATGTGCTTGGCTGGTTCAAAACGTAGGTAACAAAATTATTATCAAAATATGTTTTATAGCAAAACAGGAAACATAGGTACTTAGTTATAAAAATACTACGGCACACATGGAATAAATTATGACGTTTTGGTTCTATTGAACTTGATACCAAAGGAAATATACCGTGAATAAATCTCGGAAAAACGATTTAGTTTAGATTAAGTACCTACCTATAGTTTCATAAACGAAATAAAATATTTTTTTAAATTTTGACTTATAAAGTGACATTTTTTGTAATCGATGTGTCATGCAATCAGTTGCATAATCTTAAGTATTATGAAATTGGTTACGAAAATTCATTATATCACCAGTTGCGAAAAAAATTAAAATCAATATTATTATTGAAAGTTTATATCACAGAAGGACAGGTTAACTTATAAAAATAGAATTTGGTTACACTTATAACTTCTTCTTACTTCGATTATTTTCAGACAATCTATTTTTTCGTATTTCCTTTAAAATCGACTACTCTTTGAAAAATAAAAAATAATCGATTAATTAAAAAGCCAATTAACCGATAAATCGGTGTTTACAAAAAATAATAACTAAATTATCGATTATTTTAAATAATCCATTATTTCCAAATAATATAGTTTTTCGTATTTCCATTGAAACAGATTATTCGATAATCTTTGAAAAATCGAAAATAATCGATCAATTAAAAAGTCGATCAACCGATAAATCGATTTAAAAAAAAACGAATTATCGATTGATTATTCGATTATCTTTGAAAAATCGAAAATAATCGATTAATAAAAAGCTGATAAATTGATAATTCTAAAAAATAAACGAAATATCGATCGTATAAAATAACCGATTATATTCGACCAAACGATTATTTTCATATAATCTATTTTTTTCGTATTCCCTTCGAAACAAATCATTCGAATGCCTTTAAAAAATTTAAAATATTCGGTTAATCGAAAATAATTGATTAATTAAAAAATTCGATTAAACGATAAATCGATTTTTCTATTTTCTTTTTGCATTTCCTTTAAAATCGATTATTCCATTATCTTATAAAAACAAAAATAATTTATTGAAAATGTTCGATTAATCGAAAATAATCGATTAATTATAACGGATAAATCGATTTTCATCAAAAAATAAAAGAATAATCGATAAACCCCTATTGGTATCTTGCTTTTACTTGAGCATTTAGCTCCAAAATTTAGAGATTCGGATTTTTTGATCCCGTTATCTTTAAAACCGCATTCGATTGTATAATAAACATTGCTAGAATTTAGATTTTTTTATTAAACGAAGATTGTTTTTCGAGTTGTTTAGAGGTTTATAATGTAACATTTTATTAACAATGTGACAAACTTTAGTATTTTGTTTGCTTATACTAGATCATAGTGTGCGTTTTACTTTGTTTTAAGACTTAAGATTCAAATATCACTTCCGATTTGACCGCAAATAAGATGAATCTTGAAATTGTAAGCAGGTCATCCTAGGTGAGTTCGGACTACGCACTCTTTTCACTATATTCACTCCTAAAGTACCTAAAGCGTTTGGGAACGGAAGGAGTTAAAATAAAAGTTTCTTTTTGACCATTCTGTATCTCGGATACGCGTATCTAGCATACAGTATCCTTGTCTTAAAGGGCTCTAGAGTCCTATGATATAATCTCCGTTGCATAAGTATCCATACGTGAAAACGTCCATGTATCGTAATAGAAATTTTGTATGCGGCATACGCATTCAGCCTCCAGCGGCTGAAGGTGCCGGGATACATAAATTCCATATCGCGATACTGTATGCGTCGCCCGTACCGGGTAAATAGATCCATTTTAATGTATGTTCAGCCTGAATCTCGGATACGCGTATCTCGCATACAGTATCCTCGTTTGAAAACGGTCAAAATCTTTTAATAATTTGTTAAAAAGAAATATCTACGATCTATATTTAAAAATGAGTGTTAAAAATTTAATTATCAAATTGATTTTACTATTATAATGGACATTACATCAATCAAAATAGAATTTAGACGTATGGCATATTTGACAGCTTATGTGGAAAGTAGATTCATATTCACATACGGGTGGAAAGTAGATTTATCCACACGCAGGTGTCACTTTCCTAAGTGGCCGTAGGAAAAGTAATTTTTTAAATAAATGTTTTTTATCAATGATATATATTTATGAATATGTGAAAGTAAGAAAATTTCCTATAAAAAATTCACATGCTTTACGCACTCTGATTACGACTTACACGATTTTAATTTTAATAGCTATTAAGATAGTTTTTGCAACGTTTATTATTCGTGCATTAACATTGCATTTATTTTATAGCATATTTTAAAGTGGTCAGAAAAATTAGATTTCCAATGCAGCGTCTGTAAATAGTATATTACATTACGAGTGTGGAAAGTGACATTTTTCACACGAGTGGGAAATATTGTCGCACGAGGCGTAAGCCGAGTGCGACTATCACACGAGTGTGGAAAATCACTTTTCACACAAGTGATGTACAATATTTTTCCTACGACCACAAAATAATTTCATCAAAAAATGTAAAACCAGATTATTATAATAATTAAAATGTATTTAAAAAAATAATCAACAATAATCGTATTTATTAAATTTTCATAATTTCTAAACAAATAAAAAAAAATTAAAAAAAAATAAAAAAAAAATAAAAAAAAAATTCTGGCACAGCCAGGATTCGATCGCGGTCGTTGGACGGTCTCAAATTGCAAAGTTGATGCTCTAACCAACTGAGCTAACAGGCCTTACGGTAATTGATTGATCTAATCGCTTATGTGTTTAACCAGAATAAAAAGCAAATATATCTTAGTTATTTTAAAATTATTTTAAAAATAATTGTTAAAGATAAATATCTAGGATCTAATTTACAATAATTTAACAATCATATTGATTTTAGTATTAATATGGACATTACATAGATCAAAATAGAAATTATGTGTTTGACATTTTCTGACAGCTACTGCGGAAAGTAGCATATTCTCACTTGGGTGGAAAGTAAATTCTTATTCATACGCGTGTGATATAGGGCACTTTCCATAGGTCTATATAGTGTGATATGTGTCACTTTCCTAAGTGGTCGTAGGAAAAATAAATCATTGTTTTTGTTCTTTATAATAAAACAACTTGTGCTTTAGATATAAATTTGAAATTGTCACACGTCAATTAGTCAATAGCCAATTTCCAAAAGTAATTATCCAATTTGTATATGTGGCAATAGACGTATCGTCCCCGAACCCTTATTAAAGGTAATCTGCAATGGATGTTTCGGCCCAAAATTAAAAGGGGCTTGTTAATCCCTAAGTACGATTCGTCCCCAAAGATAAGTTGATTCAACGATATTAAATAAATCAACATATTATAATAAAATAAAGTTTGGGGGAAATTAGACAAATTGCACAATAAATAAAATACTCAATATTTATTACAAAAAGTAATCACAAACATTACGTAAGTATATACATTTAGAAATTATTATTAAAATAATGCGAAGTTACTTTAACAAAATTTAATCGGGACATTTTACTACAATTATTGTAATCAGCTATTCTGTTTAGCTTATGCAGAATTTTAGTACTTTGTAATTTTACATATATTTCGCTATGAAATTTAATTAAAAAAATCTATAAAATAGAAAATATTCCAATGTGTGAAAAGATTTGTGAAAAGATTTACCAGCATTTGTAGTATGGGTACTAGAAGCGCTTTTTGCAGCCCATGTATGTAGTGGATATGCAGATTCTTCCGAAATATATTTATTCAGTAAAAAATGTTTCCTTATTTGGTTGAATTATAGTTAGATCAAATACAAAACCGTCCCCAACGTCTGTAGGTTTTAAAAATAATAGACCAAAGCAATATCCTAACCATTCTCCAATTTCAGTCTTATTTTTGTAGTCTGTTGTTAATCCTAATTGCTCTATTTTTCCACCAAGCCTGCGTAATATGGAAACGACAACCAATAATGGCAGCTTGAGGCCAAGATATGGCGTTATGGCGACTATATTTTTCTTTAAGAATATCTAAACATCGTTTGTTGAATATAATGTTCATTTAGTTGCAAATAAGGTGAATAATTGCGTAAAATATTTTGGACAATAATCGAAGGTGCCATCCATATAAAAAGTCTTACATTTAGATTACCATTCTAAATTCTTTTGCCAACAAAACACAATTATTTGAGAAGTTTCGTCATTACTTATTAAAACGTTTTCATTTCGATTTGGTAATATAGTACACAAATTTCTCATCGCTGAATGTACTTCTAAAGTTCTAAACACGATTTGGGTAACATTGGCACAAGTTTTCTTCTTGCATTGTACATAAGTTTTTTAATTGTTGCATAAATCTCTATTTTCTATTGCATCACTTATATTGTCACATAAAACATCCCGTATAATTTTATTTGGATTTGAACTAATATCTTCAGTAGCTTTTCGTTTAGCAGCAACTTTAATTATTTATCTCTGGTACGTCGATGAAGACATTTCGGTATGGTTGTGATCAAGAAACACAAAATATATTTGACAAATATTATTCAATATTACCCCCGTTTACATTTGAAATAATTTAAATCCTATTTCTAAAAACAAATCAAAATTGGTCCCAAACGGGAACTAGGATAAAAAATTAAATTTTTTCAATAAGGATTACATGTCATTATTGGACCGAAACGTGCACTGCCCTTGTATATACTAGGATTATATGGGGGCGTCCATTAATTACGTGAAGTGTTCAAGGGGGGGGGGATCAAGCTAAATCTTTCCAAATATCACTTGGGGGAGAGGGGGTCTTTGTAAATCTGACGTAATTTTTTTCTAGTAGAAAATGGTGTAAAATTGCGTTAAAGTAAAGTTAAATTAAAGGAAAGAATGTTTATAGAAATTTTATATTACCTACGGCAATATTCTCAAATACTAGTCTTTGCTAGTCTTAAATAAAAGTAATAGAACATATTGTGTTTTTGTTTTTTTTTTAATAATCCAACGCATTTACACCCAAAACACAAATTTTGAAAAATGTCACGTGATATAAGGGGAGGTGGGAGGAAGTTGAGGAAAATCTTATAAAATCTCACTAGTGGGGGAGGGGGGGGTCAAAAAATCCTCAAAAATACCTCACGTAATTAATGGACGCCCCCTATGTAAATACACATTAAGTTCCTACCTAGAATGTAAGAGTAATTTTGAACCAATTTTAAAATAACATTAAAAACTACATGCAAAGGTTAAATTTTAAATAATTGGAATAAAAATAATGTGATAGTAGCAATGACGTAATTTCATTAACGGTAGTGGGTATTTAGAAAAATAATAAAAGTCCAGTTTACATTTTCCTTATACAGATATAAGTATAGTCGTCAAGGCATTTGGCTGGACAATCTCAACGTTATTTATACTTTTGTGCACAGAATGTTCTTGTGATTTTACATTAATAACTTATGTGTTACCAAATATTTCATCATTTAATTAATTAAGCACTATTTCAAATTTTGTTATTTAAGCACTTAGTGTATCGGCCTGGGTATTGACCATAAATACCTCGGGACATAAGGGCTACGTTCACCATTTCAATCTTTAGATTTCTTTATAAAAAAACAAGCCGTGACTGTAAGTTAAGCAATATCATAAGACCCATAAGGGGCAGAGATTAAGTAAATAATCTCTTCCAATCTTTACTAAATACCACTCTATTTCAAGTCATTTTATGTGTTAATAATATTTTTATGTGTATTATAATTCAAAATTTAATGAATTAAGCACTTAGCGTCTCGGTCTGGGTATTGACCATAAATACTTCGGGACCTAAGACGATCAACATTTAACTTTTTTTAGATTTCTTTTTTTGTATTCTTATTATAAAAGTAAGACTTAACTGTAAGTTAAGCAGTCTCGTAAGACCTATGAAGGGCAGAGATTAAATTAACCTCTTCCAATCTGGGAGTTTCAGTAAATAACCTTATATGTATTTATTACATTTTCTTTTTTATTTTCTTTTATGATTTATATTTAATTATAAAATATTATGGTTTAATATTTTTCTTATAAATAATTTGGTCTGAACTATAAGTTAGGCAGGTAACATTAAACATTGATTTTTAGATATAGGTGCGGATATGATTATTTATATTTTTTTGATTTGATAATTTATGTAAAAGGTAGAAATTAAGATTTCACTATATATGCATACCATTTTGCGCAAACGTCCTTCGCCTGGTACCAAGAAAACGACCGAGCGTGTCATCTGCTGATGAAATAATTATTTTTTGGGTTCATACATATTACATATATAACATATACGTTTTAATTTCTTATCGTATTTAGTTGTTAGTTTATTTGGTTATAAATTCATCAAAAGCCATTAGTTAAATTATTTATAAGATTGTTGAATTTTAATAATGTATTTTTTTAAGAGTTAGTTGTAACAACCCGGACTGCCTAAAGATCATTTGTAACTACTGATAGGTCATAAGCTACTGTTGTTAATATACTATTAAGGGATTAGGGCAGCACCGTCACCAGCCAAAGGGTCCTGGAGTCCAGAAGGAACCTCCATTCACCAGTGGCAAATGAAAATAATAAAAAAAATTAAATTGAAACAACAAAAATGTATCCCTTAATAGCATAGTCGAGCGTTTCTTGGCAACTAGTATAAGACTCTTTTAGTCCTAAGGAAATAGAAACGCCGAGGCTTCTCAAATGCTCGGAAAATTTTACTGGTTTGGAAAGGGGGAGATTTATAATAAGTATTAAAACATTAACAAATGTATATTTACAATAAGTACAAAATTTGACTAATAGTCTTAAGAAAGAATCAATAAAATTACATTTAGGGAATAAAGCACTACTTGTTAATCTATCCAAACTTTAAATAAAGAATTATGACACAAGATAAACATTTCATTGAACTATACAGTTTGGACGTATTAACAATTATAAATAGTACTGCAAAACTTTAACTCCATAATAATATTAAAATATGTATAAGATAAATATGATAATTCGGGACGAAAATGTAAAATTGATATTAATATGTAAATCAATTAATTATTATCAATCAAAATACTTTAAAAAAAAGTTAAAGATATTTACCCATAATTCACAAATCGCTGCACAAAAACTTTACACATTACTTTGTTTTGAGACTTAAAGAGTCCCAAAAAACGAGAGCTTTCACCCTCGGCGAAAGTTCTGGACCTTAGTCCGTACTAGATTTTTTTTTTAACCTCTAAATTTTTATTTTCTTTTCTTCAATGAAATATGTATACCAATTTTTGAAACTAAAATTATTTCCGGTGCTAATTTTTACTCTTGATGAGGGTTTGATGGTAGCAATTCGAAACTTCTTAAAACCTTAGGGAGCGTACTCTTTATCTCCAGCATAGCACAATTTTTACCTATACAGTTCCTTGGTCCAGCACTAAACGGAACATATCTATATGGATTAGTACCATCAATTTCTAAAAAATTTTCAGGAATAAATTCCATTGGTTTTGGTTAATACTTTGCATTTCTTTGAGCCATATAAGGAATTATTAGAAGATTTTGATCTTTTGGAAATGTCGAATTTTCCCATTCAAAATCCTCATTTACTTTTCTTGTAAAAAATGGTACAGAAGGGTACAATCTTAATGTTTCCTTTATAACAAGTTCCAAATATTTAATTTTTTGAAAATCAGATGTGGTTGATCGGGCTTCTTTGTTGATCCGCCAAATATTTCAATTTGTTCTTCCAATGCTTTTTGCTGCATTCGTTGATTATTTGGTAAGGTATACATCGCAAACGAAATACCTGAAGATGTACTATCATGGCCCTCAAACATAAACGTATCTACTTCTTCTTTAATATCTTCTCTAGTTGAAGGAAAACCATCTATAGTGCTTTTCAAAAGCAAATCTAAAAAGGCCATTCTCTTTTTTGTTCCACTATCGTTTAGTTTTTTATTTTTTTCATCACAGTTTTTTATCTGTTCAATTTTTCTATCTATTACAGCATCGGTATGAGAGTGTAATAATTTAACAGCCGAGCGTTTTCTATAAAAATTCAGTGTTAAAGGATACAAACGTATATCCAATGGAGAAAAGTTTCTATCGGTAATTATGGCAAACATTTTTTTAATACTTTGTACATATTTGGAATTACCATCGGTTTGTGCGATAACAGAAGTACCCATTGCAGCTTCTGGAACTCTTACTTTTAAGTTTGTTGCTTTTCCTTTGGTCTAACATTAGATTTGTTAGTTTCTTAAGTATTATGTTTTTTTAATTGTTAACCATAATTGAGAAAATTAGTAAATTTATTATAAAGAAACATAAGTTGAGGTTTGTCTTTTATTTCTTTCCTCATTTACTGTTACATATGGGTTTTTGGGGAAATACGAACATAGCTTGGCCACTATATAGACCCAGTTGGCGCCCTTCATTTGTCTACGATTTCCGGAATTTTTAATAGCTATTATCCTCCTAGCTGCCCGAAGGTTGACACCGGAACAACCGAAACTTGTGTAACTTTAGTAGACAAAATTTTATTGATAAAGTTATTATTTTTATATTTAAATTTTAATTTTAAACAATAAAATTCCCCTCTAGAAGTTGCTAGGACTTATTCGTAGGTTACATAATCACAAAAATAAATTTAAAAACACAATATTTTTTAAAGTTTCTTGACTCAAAAACTGTTGAAAAACAAAATATTAATTATTCGAAGTTTTTACAAGAAACGGTTGAATAACCCAAAAGTACAACGTAAGCACAATACTTTCTATAGTGACAAACCAAATTATGTACTGACACCTACGTCATCAACCGCACGGAAAAGACGCAATGTAGCTACTTATGAAACTAGTCTATTCTGTAGTATACGAGTATAGTCGTTAGTTGTAGCCAACCCAACAGTTGTAAGGCGAGAACAAGAGAGAAAAACCAAAAATTTTTGCTGAATTCTGCTACAGTTAGCAACCTTGTAACCTGCAACATGTCTACTTAAATATATAATATGTCATATAGAGGGCGTATCGCTTAGCTGGAATTAGCAATAGTTTGCATTAGGTCAAAATTATACAGTTATATTTGACTGTTTAGTAGTCTAATGTAAGTAGAGTTTCTAAAGAATAGTATGTCGTGGAAATTATTGAAATTAAAAGGTGATATTACATATCAACTTTGTGTACAAAGAATAATAATTTATTTTTATTGAGAAACTAAAACTTTGACGTTACTCGTTGTTGAAGATACCTAAAGAACATTAGTAAAAAGATACTATATATTTAAATATAGTTCTTTTAAAACAGTTACGTATGTTATACCACAAGAAACAATATTAGGGCCATTTCTTTTCGTATTCTACATAAAATTTACTTTCAATTAGAAAAATTTTCAGGTTTACCGATGACACAGCCATCATATACAGTGCGTCCATAAAGTAACGCATAAATTCATTATTGGCTAAATGAACAATAAAATTAGGAATTCCCAAAACAGGTCGATTTTTGATTTCAATTTACTATTGTTTCAAATCATAATCTAATATACAGGGTGAACCACTTTCGTGTAATGACGTCATCACCATTTTTTTCAAATGGAACCCCCCCTTTTTTTTCAATTTCCAAATTGCCTTTGCTGAGC
Source organism: Psylliodes chrysocephalus (assembly GCA_927349885.1). Taxonomy (NCBI): domain Eukaryota; kingdom Metazoa; phylum Arthropoda; class Insecta; order Coleoptera; family Chrysomelidae; genus Psylliodes; species Psylliodes chrysocephalus. The sequence goes on from OV651816.1 coordinate 23,690,740, forward strand.
TGATTCCAAAAATGTATAATATGTTGCTTCAAATTGGTACAGGGTGGGCAAAAATGCAAAAATTTACTTACAAAGTAATGAAAATAACGAATAAACGTAATAAACACATTAAATGAAATTACGTATTGTTATTACAACTACTTTGATAAACTATCAAGAACATACAGCATTATTCTTAATAATTGTATCTTACAGCTTTTATTAGTGATCCAAGCCCCTGGACTATAAAAATCTTTTTGTTTGGAATTATCTTTTACCAGTTTTTTTTATTTGACATACCAGTTTGTTTATTACATTCAGTAACGTATTACTTTCCATAAACAATTTTCATATTTTTTTTGCATATTTGCCCACCCTGTACCAATTTGAAGCAACATATTATACATTTTTGGAATCAGCTCAGCAAAGGCAATTTGGAAATTGAAAAAAAAGGGGGGTTCCATTTGAAAAAAAATGGTGATGACGTCATTACACGAAAGTGGTTCACCCTGTATATTAGATTATGATTTGAAACAATAGTAAATTGAAATCAAAAATCGACCTGTTTTGGGAATTCCTAATTTTATTGTTCATTTAGCCAATAATGAATTTATGCGTTACTTTATGGACGCACTGTATAGGTCAAGTTAATGGAATATGGTAACAAACAAGGCTGAAACAGATTTTAAAAATATATTAATTGGTTTCAACATCAAAAACTTACAGTAAAGTTCGAAAAAACTTTCTTTGTCCCATTTACTAGCTACCAGAATAATTTACCAAAATTTTGGTGTCTGAGAGTAGATAGACCAAATTCTGAACACATAGAAATTCAGAAAAAATACTCAACTAATTATTTAGGTGTAATTATTGATTCGCATTTGCGCTGGAATATCCATATAAAAACTTTAAGAATTATGTTACATAAATTTAAATATTTAAACAATATTCTTGATCTTAAATATTTTAAGACTATATACTATAAGTTAGTAGAATCCCGCTTAAAATATAAAATAATAGCATGGGGCGGAACATCAAAAATTCATTTATAAAAACTAGATACTTTACAAAAACGCATTATAAAAATCATATATAAAAAAAAAAATAATTATTATCCATTTAATATTCTTTTCCAAGATTTAAGGTTATTTGAGGCAAGAATATTATATGCATATAGTGTATTGATATTCATTTATAAAAATAAACAAGTACTTCAGAATATTAGGCATAAATATACAAGCAGAACAAAAACTATGAAGTGTGCCAAAATTTACCAAATATACAAGAAAATTGGTCAACAGTATTACATATTTATTGCTTCAAAACTATTTAATTGGCTCCCTGAAACATATAAAATTGATCTGTATAGTATTGACTTCCCCAAACTACTTAAAGATAAACATACTCATTAGCAACAGAGAAATTATAGAAAATACTTCAATTTTATAATTATTAATAAAATCAATTAATTCACGAAATAAATACACAAAAAAATAGAATTATTAGTAATAGAACGTAACCCTGTTGGCTATAAATTGAAGTAGGTATAGTATTCAAAGTTTAAAATAAAAAAAAAAAAAAATAAAAAATATACATATAATAACCAAGTTCCCTATTTAAGTTATTATTATTATTTTGTGTTGTTTTTATTGTTGTTGTTATTGTTGTTAATATTATTATATTTATTATGTTTCAATATTTAGAAAGTGTACACAAAAAATTATAATAAATGATCTGGCTCACGCGCAACCAGTTATGGTCTTCAGTGGGCGTTCACTATCAGTTCTTTGTTCTTTTAATATTTACGTTGTACAGGTTATCTCTCATTAAAGAAAATTATATAATCATCAACTTGGAGTTCAATAAACTTTTTCAAAACTTTGTGTTCCATAATCTAATAAAGTCGTGCATAAGCGCATTTGCATTTATCCACAACATTGTTAACCTCAATTATAATTTGTAGTTGTTTTTATTTTTTGGGTTCTATTAATAAAAAAGCAATTGGCCATCTTTCAAGTGTTAATTATTTAGCTGACATTCATTTTGTATTTAGAAATTACTATAATTTATTTTTTTATACACAGGATATACCAAAAAGGATGGTTATAAATTATACCAGATGTTCTGGAGTCAAAAATATAATTATAGTCTTTGAAGTTTTAAATTGGAACAATGAAACTGTTAAACAGATTTTCATAAAAATAGGTATTCTTAAACTGAGAGAAACTTCGTTTATACAACCAGTTTACCCTTTTCAGAAAAATGACTATTAAGTAAAACATGTTTATATCGATGTCACGATACACAGACTAACGGTATGTTCCTGCGCATGCAGCTGACTGACGTTACGTGGGACATAGAATTATAAGCATTAAATGGGGGATAAAATTCGATATTTTGCCAATTTTAGATTTTATGCAGTTACTTAAGCTTTATTGGTTATTTTGTAATATATTCATTTACAAATATGAAGGTTTAATGTAAATAATAATAATAATAAAAATATAAATTTTTCTCATAAATAATAGGTATTTTGTGACAAAATCCATAACCTGGCCATAAGATAAGTAAAAGATATAGACTAAAGATACAAGTTTGACTCAAATTTGTACTTTCTGGGCGTAGTAGTTCTTTTGCAATCTCTTTTCTTATTATGTGAAAATAGATAGGGCAATTTTAATTAAGTTTGTCCTTTCTTCGATAAGAATTTACCTATATTTTGTGGCATTCGGAAATATCTCCACTGCGCAGCCCGGCATTTTAAACAATAATTTAGTTCTTCCCTGTTATATATAGGAAAATATAGTCACTACTAACACAAAAACATATAAATTATTAAATTATTTTACACTACTCAATCAAAAAGTGTCAAAATAACTTGAAAGTTCGTCCTGCATTACGTCATGCGCGGTTTGCACGAATTTTGAATCGAAAGTCAGCATACCTTTAGTATGTGTATCCTGTATTGATGTCCTATATATCCCCTAAAAGTTAGCGGTATAGTTATGAAACACACTGTACAACAGTAACCGTAAGCCACATATCTTTCGGAAAAAAAGATTAGGTACCTACCATAAACGCATTCCTGAAAAATCTCTTGAAATTATTAAAAAATAGTAAACCCGGTACGTAGACGTCCTACCACAGACCTGTATCTCGACAACAGTGCCACCTACCGGGTCAAATTATAGGTAAAAACTATCCAGGTGGCCTTATAAGCCGTTTAGGAGGAGAAGAATTACTTGGTTAATGTCGAAATAACTTCTAATTAGTTTACTTAAATAATCACATTTTTGTGCGCTGTTCAGAAATGCCTGAAACTTTTTTTTTCAGTTGTCAAAGAAATCCAAAGGAAATTGTTTAAGGGTTATAACCACACTCACGCCCTGGTATTATTTTTATTTTCTTAGGCGTGATAAAAGACTTTTCATTGAGAATTCTTTATTTTTGACTGTAGTAAAAACTCTGTATTTCGCAGAGTTTCGAACGAAAAAAATATTTTTTCCACCGCCACTGCTGAATGTAGTTCTTTTAAAACCACTTATAATATCAGAAAGTAAACATTATTGCTCTAGAGATTGAAAGAAAATCCTGAAACACTGGCTTCTTATGTATTTACACGTATTTTATTCTAACTCTAATGACAGAACGTTTATTCTGTAATAGCTACTGGCCAATGTCTGTGAATATCACGCCCGCATCGTAAATAGCCATGAATTTCATGATTGGCAGTTCTTCGTAACGTATTTACGTAGGATATATAATGTATTATTGATCTAGTTGACAAACATTAAAAGTTCGTTTCATTTTATGTCTGTTTTCATTTGAATTCCAATAAACAATTTAGTAAAATATTTGTTGTTTTTCAAATCGTATTTTAATAGTTACAAACATTTATCTTAGCTTAACTGCGATTTTCGTATTTTTCCAAAGAAGAAAAGAAAAATGTATATTTACAGTTTTTACTTGAAAAATCCATTAATGTTCGTAAATGAATATTTTAATATGAATATGTTAAATTTTTCAATTTTTACTTTCCTATCCTGCGTGCGTGTATGTGTGTGTGTGCGTGCGTGCGTGCGTGCGTGCGTGTGTGTGTGTGTGTGTGTGTGTGTGTGTGTGTGTGTGTGTGTGTGTGTGTGTGTGTGTGTGTGTGTGTGTGTGTGTGTGTGTGTGTGTGTGTGTGTGTGTGTGTCTCTGTATCCACCATAACTCATGAACCGATACAAAGAAAAACACCAAATTTTAAACTTAAGCTTTATTCCAGCCTGCGGTGAACAGATTAGATTTTGGGCAGAGTCGGAACATTTGGGGGGTACTTTATTGGTGGTCATTTTTATATTTTATGAAATATTTATTTCGTTATTTACGTTTGGAGAAGAAAATTCTTCAAATAAAAGTTACTTATAATATTATTCTATAATTTTTGTTCTATACAAAATTTTCCTAAAATGGTCCGTATTCGAGAAATTTGACAAAATGTAAAAAAAAATATTTTTTTATAAAAATTGTTCAAATAAAAGTTGTTTGTAATATAATTCTCTATAATTTTTATCTCATACATAATTTCTCTAAAATGGACCGTATTCGAGATATTTAAGAAAATATATAAATTTCGAATTTTGAAGAAAACTCAAAAACGGATAAAGGAAAAAACATTAAATTTTAAACTTAAGTTTTATTTCGGCCTGAGGTGAAATGATTAGATTTTGGACGAAGGCGGGAGTACTTTATGGGAGGCCGTTTTTATTTTTTATGGAATATATCTGTTATTGATGTTTGGAGAAGAAAATTGTTCAGATAAAAATTACTTAAAATATTATTATCTATAATTTTGGTTCCATACAATATTCCTAAAACGGTCCGTATTCGAGAAAATTGACAAAATGTAATAAAATTCAAATTTTTAGGAAACTTGTTTAAATTAAAGTTATTTGTGATATCGATCTCTATAATTTTTTTGGTTTTTATATGATTTTTCTAAAATGGACCGTATTGGAAAAATTGAAGGAAAAGTGCTAAATTTAAATTTTTCAGTATTTTCGTTTTCAATGAATATCTATAGATAAATGTTTCGAGCTAAATGTGGAAAATATATATTTAGTTTATCCTCTAAACATTTATAGAGGTGCTGCAATAGGTTGTACAAAATAACCGGAAAAAGTCTATAATAACTAGATAGGAAAGTCATGTATTGGACAAATCAGATTTTTTTAAAGAAGGAGCGATATTTTTCAAAACTTTCTAAATTCCTCAACTATTCTGACGATTAGACAACACTGCAAGGCCGTGACGTCATAAATGATCTCTGACGTGCATCGGAATTTGTATTAAAAATACTATATGTCAATAACTTATTAATAAAGCACGTGTGAAAGTTTTAAGTATGACGCATACGTGAATACTTGTATCTGTAATCTGAATATTGATAAATATATTGAAGGTCAATACCACAAGAAGTGAGAATTTTTTAAGAATAATTTATTGTTTCCTTGGAAATTGTGCGTCTAAATTTCACGAAACGAAATCATCCTTAAAATACCACGAAATGACAGTCGAGTTATTGCTTTTAAACACCAATGCGGAAGGTTTTTAAAATATTTTCTAGAGTTCGTAGTGGTTTAATTACGGATATTATGCTATTTAAGAATACAATGAAAGCAAAAAATACAAAGGTGAATTTCCTTTAATAAATACGTATAAATAGCCTTTTTTCTAATTTTTACATACAGTGACATTTTTTGTAAAGTGTCAAAATGATCTACTGGTTCGGAGAATTGAAAGAAAACAAATAAACATAAACCTTTTTTGATTTTAAAATTAGTAATATACTGAAAGCTCGTATCAAAGAAGGACTTATAAAATAGAATTTGGTTAAACTAGCAACCTAGTAATAATGTTATTTTCCATTCTAAATCTGCACAAAATAATTAAAATATAATACACGACAAAATAACCTACTTGCTTTAAAAATATTAGTTATTGAGATTAAACATACATTAAAATAAGTTATTCTTGTGTAGAATCGATAAATAATAGAATTTATATTTTTATTTCGTCTATAATTATAAATAATTTGTTAATTTAAATGACATCAATTTAATTACGAGTATTAAAGCAAAAAAATAAACGTGTAGATGATCCTGTGGTCAGGGTTCTTGTCTTTCACATGGAAGACTCGAGTTCAAATCTCAGACGGAGAAAAATCAAATGCATTTTTTTTCTTGTTAATTTTATTTTATAAGTTAGTAAATGTCATAAATTATTTTTAAATTAATTATTTTATCTTAATAACCTAAAATAATTTTAATACTTGTAGATTTTGGTTAGTGGGTCGTAGAAAAAGTATACTGTACAACTCGAGTGGATTGACCCTATCCACTCTTGTTGCACAAACTACTATTGTAATATGTTACAAAATGCCGTTTTATGTAACTAGTTCATGTTGCGGGACCTCGCTCTGCTCGTCCCGAAAATATTCACTCGTTACAAAAAATAAGGCATCGCGTAACTGGTTTTATAAATAGTTATGAGTATGTGTACAACCTTGAGTAATTTAATTAAAACTTTTTGGTAAATTTTTAAAATGTCGAAGAATCTAGTATTAGGTCAACAAGTAGGTACGTATATTCGCTATCGTAACTTTTTTATTTATCCAACCAAAATAATACTACGAGTCCTCCAAATTTAATCAATTTAAAAGGAAGAGTTATATTTTAAAATATTATTTTTTGAATAATTTTGTATGAAAAAGACACAATAAACATATTTGGAGTATGTAATAATTTAAAAGCTTATATAAGTGTTTATTAAAAACAATATAAATATTTGGTAATTTTATAGTAATATAATTTCCTTTATTACTCAAAAAATAAAAACATATGGAAAAAACGTTATTGCTGCAAAAGATGGAATGTGCCGGGCATGCGCAAAACCGTTGCAACATAACGTAAATTATTTTCTTTTAGTGAGTTAAAGGTACAGTTAAAGTTTTTATTGTGATTTTCGTATCTCAAACTATACAATAGAACAAGATCTGTTTAATTTATTTAATTTAAAACTGTTTGGGTATTTTCAAATTATGCTTAATTGTTCAAAATTAAGTGTTTAAGTAATTTAGTTTCATGTGAGTTAACAGTGATTTAAAATAAACGAACTAAAACAGGTTGGTTTCCATTATAAATATTACCGATTTTAATTTTGTGAAGTAAAATTACCAATAATTTTAAAATTTGAATGGTAACATAGATTTGAAAAGTTTTATTTTAACAACAGTATTTTAAATCAGTTTCCTAAAACATTATTCTAAAACAGTACTTTAAAACAGTCTAAAATGGCATTCTAATATCGTATTCATAACATACTATTTTACTACAGTAATGAAAATAGAGTATTTTAATACAGTGTTCCAAAACTGCGTTCAAAAACAGTATTCCAAAACAGTATTCTAAAACAGTATTCTAATACAGTAATCTAATACAGTATTCAAAAAAGTATTCTAAAACAGTATTTTAATTCAGTACTCTAATACAGTATTCTATTACAGTAATCTAATACAGTATTATAATACAGTATTCTAATACAGTATTATAATTCAGTATTCTAATACAGTATTCTAATACAGCATTCTAATATAGTATTATAATACAGAATTCTAATATAGTATTCTAATATAGTATTCTAAAACAGTATTTTAATACAGTATTCTAATACAGTATTCTAATACAGTATTCTAATACAGTATTCTAATACAGTATTCTAATACAGTATTCTAATACAGTATTCTAATACAGTATTCTAATACAGTATTCTAATACATTATTCTAATACAGTATTCCAATACAGTATTACAATACAGTATTCTACTACAGTATTCCAATATGGTATTTTAATACAATATTCTAATAGAGTGTTCCACTGCAGTAATCTAATACAATATAATATTCTACTATATAGTATTCTAATTCTATACAGTATTCTACTGCAGTATTCCAATATGGTATTTTAATACAGTACTCTAATATAGTATTCTAATAAAATATTCTAATAGAGTGTTCCACTGCAGTAATCTAATATAATAATATAATATTCTACTATATAGTTTTCTAATTCTATTTTCAAATACAGTAATACATTTATAATACTGCAAAGCGTGAGCGTGCCAATAACCCTCGTGATGCAAACTATATGTTTGTTCGTTTTTATACATCCATTAACCACTCACATATTATTATGGCTTGCCTATGTTATCACAATATTAAATGGTTTAATAATTATGCTAAATAAAGTAACACACATCTTTTTTAATATTTACATTTTAAAAGTTTCAATACAATCTGGTATTCATAGATCAAGAACAAACACAAACAATATATATTTTGAACGTATGAAAAGTGGAAATTACTAAAAAATGCCGGCTGATAACAGGATTATCGTCAAAATGGGACGATAAATGCACAACGATTCTGTTAGTAAACAAATAATTGTAGATACAAGATAATAATATGCAGGGTCTGACAAACCTCTGTTGTAGTTCTATAACTCCTACTTCGCAAAAAACTTTTGATACGGGATGCGTCTATCGGAACATCGTTGATGATAAATTATTTTTGCCAATAAGCAATTTCTGGCGAGTTCTCCCAAAACATAGACCATTTTAATTAATTAGTTTTTTAAAAAATTTATTATTAATTGAAAAAATATCGCGATCAGTAAAAATAACATCTGAAATGTTAATGTCAGACACTATATAATCTAACACTTCATTAAGCCTACTTGATTGAATATTCGTTTTTGATAGAAGAAATTTTAGACTTTTTGTAGATACTTAAATGTTTATTTTGAATTTACTTTTTAACCACGAAAGACAGGTATATATTAGTACATGAGGAAGTCCAATGGTATAAAATTCTCCATTCTTTGATGAACAGTCATACTGGGTGTTCCATGTGAAAAATTTGAGAAAACGGCAATGGAAATTTTACGTCTTACCTGGTAAACTTTTAGTCGTCCTTTTCTTCCTTGTATCATTAAACTAATATTCTAATTATTTTCACAAATTTACATTAATTAGATTGAAAGATTGTACAAATATTTCACTATTATTTAACAAATATAAAAATATAATCAAAATACGTGTTAACCACCTGATACATTTACTGGTTCAATAGTCCTCAAGGATTGAAAAAAACCACCTGATAATGGTAATGAAATCTGAAATGTTACCTAGTAAATTACTTTTTACCATTGTACTGTTATAATATTTGTCGTGTTAAAAAACAAGTTTTAAAAGTTTGCGAAATTCCTTCATGTTTACAACCAATAAATCACCAGTGTTGTTTGCACTAGTTTAAAAATGTTACAGACAATAAATATAATTCACGTTCAACAGTGTCTTCATAAATTTTTTACAATAATCTTGTCAAAAATAATGTTATTAAATGCTAAAATTTAAACACGCTTCCCAACTGATCGGATCAGAGACATTGCCCATGTCCATAGAGGTATCAAAAGATGAAGAAGTTAAGTAAGATTTATAAAATCCATGAACAAACAGGGTTTTGTTTTATATTAGTTGGAAAACAATTTGTTTACCTTTTAAAAAATATAGTAAACATATACTCGTAGTACTTATTAGTACTTACTAAATCCATAACGATTTAAAATAAAATAGACTTTTGCAATTTACAATTAACTGTAACAAATAAATAAAACTGGCCAAGTGCGAGTCGGAATCGCGCATGAAGGGTTCCGCACCATCGTACAAGATTTAATACTATGTAGATAGGTACTTTTTAAATACTTAATTAAGATCAAGCAAAGAAAGCCAAAGAAAAACACGTTACTAGTAGGGGAGCCACCTTCAATTTTTAATTTATTTTTATTTGTTGTTGCTGTTGTTGTTATAGCGGCAACAGAAATACATATTCTCTGAAAAGTTTAACTGGCTGTCTATTACGGATAATGAGATACAGCCCGCTGACAGACAGACGGACGGACAGCCGAGGCTTAGTGATAGGGTCCCATTGGTTACCCTTCTGGTACTGAAAAAATACAAATTTTAAAATGGTATTTTGTAGGTAACTCGATAAGACATAATAAATAAATTTGAAAATTTGAAAACATGCATATTGCATCACATTCCATTGTTTCGAATATTCAAAAATTTGAGAAATGTGGATGTGTACATAAATGTCGAAAATACATTAACGTCGATGAGAAATCACGCGTAAAACCAGTTACTGTGGAGCATGAAAATAAAAGTAATAAAATTGCAGAACAAGTTAACCTAAATAAAAAAAACACCGTTCGGAATATTTTAAAAAGAAATGGTTAGCGTTGTTGTTATTAAAGAAAAAAATATAAATATTTGAGAAATAACTATACTTTAATAATTACTATAAAAGCTGTAAATATGACGAGAGAAGAAAAAGGAATGAATATACATATTGACAAAGAAACAGTATAGGACTAAAAGTTATGACCTAAAAGATGATTTTAAAAATTTTTTTCAACATATGTTATTTTCATGTAATTTCTGCATACTTTCCCTATCGATGTTTATTTTAAGCATGGATGTCAGTTTAGATTCGAATATTTCTTGATCTGCTTGTTGGATGAGTCGATCTAATTGTTCCGTTTTTATTAATTGCTTTTTCATTCTTATTCCTTGCTTTGTTTTCTTGATTTCATTTTAGAGGCGTTAATTTGCTTTGACTCTCGTCTGTTGCATTTTGGACACACTGTTAAGTACTGTTTAGCTCCATCATATTTTGATTTCATTTGGGATTAGTACATAATGTCTAAATCTTGTAGTAATTCATGATTTTGTTTTAATGCTTACCATGTTTCCTCTGGCTCATTGAAACGATTTTCAATGTATTCCTTTTTTTTATTGACTTCGAATCCATTTTTGAATTTGTTAATAGCTGTATTATTTGTTTGCCCAATTTTTCTTATTTCTGGGATAATCTGTTTGCTTCTTCCATTCTATTTTATAATATTTTCTAACGTTGCAGACTTTTTTAGCAGAACTTTTTTTAATGTAATTTTTTTATCATTTTTTAAATTTTTGCTCGAAGGACCATGAATATGTTGCAAAGGACCATAATTAGGATTTAAAGATAAATTTTGTAATTGATACCACACGATGGTTTTCATACATCTCTCTTCAAAGAAAGTTCTGTTAAGTAATACTGTCACATGTTCTTATTCAATCTCTTTATTTCTCATTTGCATCTAAATTTATAACATCACAGATTAAACAATGTAAAATAACAATTTAATAATTTTTAAATATACATTAGAAAAATATTATTCCAATTTCGATGTCCAGTTCAATGTTTTGAAATGATTTTAAAATATTAATTCAGCATTTTTGTTATCACGATATACATTGAACTTGAATTGAAATTGGAACAGGAATAAACATTTTAATTAAATAAAAGATTTCATATACAACATGTTAATTTCAGAAATGTGAAAGAACGACTAAACTAATGAGGAGTAGCTAAACGTAAACTCCCTGGCGATAAGGATGAGGGAGCGACTAGATTGTTGGAGATGGTGTCACTTTCTAGTGGTAGCGCGATGTAATCGACGCACTGGTATCAAGTGTCAGATTTTTAAGGACTAAAGTTGAGGTTACCCTTAAAGTAGTGTGCATCGTGAAATATTGGAAGCCGTAACAAACAATAAAGAGCGTACGTGGTTGACAAAAAACCAAGTTAGAACTGCATATGCATATGCTATTGTGACGGCCCGTTCCCGATACCTCATTTTTATCGTTGTTTTACTCTCTGAAATATTATTATTAACCTCACAAGTTTATGTTATTTTAGTTTATACTTGCTGTATTTGGCCTTTTTCCTTAAGTAGTAGAAGTGATCGTCTAGTTATTTATTGATAATCACATTGTGATAATGTTAATTAAGATAAACCAGGATTCGATGCAAAATTTGGTGCAAATTGATAAATAAAACCAGACAAATTTAGATTTAAACTCTTTTATTTTTCATACTTTAAATGTGATGCAATAATTAGCAAAGTATATTATAATTGGTACTCTTTACTCAGATCCCACTTGAGTCCCGTTCAAACGCAGACCACGTTCATTTGCTATCAAGATATATTTTATTTAGGTTGATGACCAACAGAGTTAACGAACAGCCCCAATTCGCCAGTTGGTTAACTACTGTGTTGATGTTGATTTGATTCTATTCTAGATATACACAGATTGCACCCTCTTAGGCAAATATTTCGACTAGTATAGAGGTGATGACCAACGGAAGTAACAAACAGCGCCAATTCGCCAGTTGATTACCTTAATATGTTGATTTCACATATACTTTGTTTCAAACCTAGTAGAATGGGTGGCTTAGCATATAGGTGTCCCCCTTGAGCTAACGAACAGTGTATTCACCAGTTGGTTAACCTACTGTTAAATTTTACCATCTCTGTTTGTACAATTTATCCAAGATAGCACATCCCTATATATTTCTAAATTATTGATTTTTATAATTTCTATTGAAATAACTTAGTACAACCCTGTATATTTTTTTGTATTGATTATTATAATTTCTATTGAAATAACTTCATACAACCCTGTATATTTCTTAATATTGATTTTTATAATTTCTATTGAATTCCTCTATCGAAAACAGATGACTAACCCAGCTGTCTTTCGGGGTGAACGACTGAAAGCCATATATTGGTTACATTGATAATATTTTGAAGGAAATATCAGGCCCTCGTCTAAACGACCCCGGTGGTATTTTAAAGAAAGTTACATAAATTTTTTGACTCACCATTGAAAATACAGACATTAGATTATGTACTAATTGCACCTAGCGTTGTGACGGCGTCGATTTATATACGTCGCAGCATTGAGCGTCGCCTTGCGTCGAGGCGCCTAGCGCTGAGGTGGAGAGGAAAGTATTTAATACGATACTTCATTGGGACAGATATACGGTAGAAATATTTAGGTGGTGCGGGACGTCACGAAGGTTGTCGACAAGATTATTAAGGAAATATTTAGGCAAGCGTCGAGAAGTAGAGCGATGGGACGTTGGGCGTCGGAATGAATGTAAGATAGAAAATACTTAGATGGTGCGGAATGTGACAGCGTTCGAGATGTAGAAAGGTAGGGAAGTAGGGCGTCTGGACGTTAAGCGTCGAGACGTTGACACCTTCGGAAATAGGAGGTATTGTTGGATAGACGTCGTTTAGGAAGAGCGTTTTAGGAAAAGTACAGACTATATAACTGGATACAAATAATAAAGTGATTGCTTGAATGTAAAATAATAAAATAAATGCTTGCACATCAAATAATAAAAAATAAATGAATCCGAGCTCATTTGGGCCTGGGTTTTTATAGCAATTTTAATGACTTTTTGTGACGTCTTTTAGTTCCCAGCGAAAAACGAATCTGAGTGGAAAGGGGATGGCTGAACGTTACTATTCAAACGCACTTAAGATAAGCGTGTCAAGTGTTTCTTGGTCTAGGTTCCCAGACACGTGTACGAAAAGTAGATCTCTTAGGACAGGGTTATAGATATTTTTTATTAGGTGTCGTAAATAAGATTTAATTATCTGGGAGATTTTTCGTTAAATAAAGGATTTTGAATGTAATAAGAATGCACTATTATATTTAATAAATGGAATTAATAAATTATTAAGGTACCTGGGTGCAGTAGGTTACACTATGTGAATTGTGGTTAAGATGCTCACACCGATTAGGAAAATAATGATTACGCCTTATATCAAATATAGATGAATTGTGGTAAACTTTAAAATTACTGGTGTAGGAGCGAATCTTACAGTAGTAGGCTCCTCAAAGGAACGACTAAAAGTGAAAATATTTGGACCATTTCCACCAATAACGAATATGCTGCCAATAAAGACGAGCGTGATAAAGCAAAACCAAAAATTTTTAATTTTGAGTTTCTTCTACTTTACGAACTCTTGCACCGTATGTTAAACGATATAAATTTTATTTACAACATTTTACAAAGCCATGATATTGATTTATATCAAGCCACCAGGGTTGGAGCAGACCAGAGAAAGGTGTAGAACCTATAGAAATGACTTCGAGCATTTCAAGTTTAAGGCCAGTGAAATGGCAAGAAAATATGACACTGATCCCAATTTTTAAACCAAGCTGCAAAGAAAAATTAAAAAACATTTTGTTTAATTATCCTCCGACTATTGATTCGAAAATAGGAAAAAAAAAATTAAAATAACCATTTTTATTAAATATGTCAACGTTATAACTTCTCAAAAATATTACTACGTATTGATGAAACATCTTAATTAGAAAAATGTAACCAATTTCAAAGTAAATATTCTAATATAATAGGCACCAATTTTTCGCTACACTAGTTCAACCTAAACTAAACGAGGCGTGGACTGTTCACCAGTAACGAATTTCGGAGTATTGGAATTTAACATTACAGAAGTGTATACTGTAATGTTATTTCATGCTATTTCTGTAACTTATGCGGAAGCTGAAATATTTTTCAACACATTGAAAATTATCAAAAATTATTTAATTGCGATTGAAAATAAGGCGGTATCATACTTTGAGTTATTGATACCCTTGCAAATGTCAAAGATCGAAAGAGATTGTGAATATAAATTTTTTATATAAGTCTTAATAAAATTTTAATGTATTAGTGTACTTACCTATAATAAACCATTTTTGTCACCTTTATTTTATAGTTATATTTAATTGTTATTTGTTACTCTCTGGTCCTGTAAATTACCAAACACATTGTTATTCCCTAAAATAACCAAGAATTTTTATGTCAAAAAGCAGTTGTTACTCGTGGTTAAAACCAGTTAGTATTCCGATCATATCCATAGTAAGTTTAATTTCTTCAGAAACAAGCTATATATTTAATATAATTTGTAATGTAAGGAGGCCCATTTTTTTGTTTTCCACCGGGGCCCTTGGCCACTTAGCCCAAGTCACAATTCAGGAACAGTAGCAGAATTTCTGGAAGCTACGTTTAGAGACAATAAGCTCTACACGTGGTTCGATCAAGTGGGCTCCAAGATCACTGGATTTATCACCTATTGATTTCTGAAATAGACCGTGTATCTGAGATATACGAGATTCTCTTTGTATAATAGATTTGACTTGTAGTTGGTACAGTAAGGAGGTTTATTTGAACGTTTAATTCATTAGATTTGTTTTTAAAGATTATTTATTTTTTATTTGTATTGTTTAAAATTATTTTAATTTTTATTTTTTTTAGAAATTTATCTTATATTTTTTTGCAAGAATATATATTTTTTAATATCATTTTTGGTAAGAAAACAGTATCTTGTCTAATTTATTGTAAAACAAAAGGTCCGCGTTTAAATTTCCGTATCTGTATAAATAGCTATGATGTACTAGTAACATAATAGCAATTTTATTTAATGTACATTCTGAAATATATATCGAAGTAAGTAATTAAAAAACAGTTAATTTTAACATCAATATTAACACAAACACATTTTTTTTTTATCTAATGAGTGTCAATTTAGATAGTTTTTTACAATTTTATTGGAACATTACAGAAGATTATCGAAATTTAGAAACAACCGTTATTATTGTTTTTTTTTTAAATGAATTATTGCAAAAACAACTATTTAAGTATAAAGACTTTGTACTTTGTGCTTTTCATAGACATCGTAGTTTTCAGTGACCGTATAACTGAACATAATAGTCAGGTTTCATCAATACCAAATTAAAATAAATAAATAAATAAATAAACACAAAAGCACATAATTTTATTAATAAAACTTTTGATAATTCAGATGAAAAATGCTGGAACTAAAGATATATTTTAAAATTAATATACCACATCGTAGTACCTACCTACTTTAAAAAAAAAAAAGTGCTTTATGTTGGTATTCAGGATAAACAAGCACTATAAGTTAGAAATAAAATTATCTATTAAAATGTGAAAAATCGGTATTTTACCCAGAACTTGTAAAAACACATTTTACGAACCTGAGGAAGAACACCGAGTGGACGCGAGTTCGTTTCGGATCAAAAGGAAAATCGAGAAAACCCTTTTTTACCATTATTGAATGATAATGATTGGCTACTTTTAAAGTGGTCCAGTTACTCCAACCAAAAAGACGTTTCTTATTATTAAAAAGTAGGATAAAACCTAAAAAAGTTGTAAAACATACTTGGTTAAAATTTTATGGTGGCGCATTTTGTGCCGGGGAGTGTATATTTAATTTATTGTTAACGGAAATACTGAAAAATTAAATTTTTTTTCTCAAATTTATCCATTACGGTTCAAAGAAATCGTGTATGAAACAAAAATTATGAAGAATAAATAACGCAATTTTTTATTTGAAGAATTTTCTTTTCTAATCGTAAATAACAGATATTTTATAAAGTAAACAAATTATACCCTAAGATGCTTGGACTATACCAAAATTTAATCAGCTCACCGCAAGATGGATTTAAGCTTAAGTTTTAAATTTGGTGTTTATCGTTTTACCCGGTTTCAAAATTCGAAATTTACACTTTTTCTCAAATATCTCGAATACGGTACATTTTAGAAAAATTACGTAGAGAACGAAAATTATAGATTTAAACATCACAAGCAACTTATAGTTGAACGACTTTCTTAAAAAATCGATTTTTACACTTTTTGTCAAATTTTTCGAATACGGACCGGAAATATATGTATTAAAAAATATAGAGAATGACATCACAAGCAACTTTTATTTGACGAATTTTCTTCTTCAAAATCATAAATAACATATATTACCTGAAGTAGAACAACGATTTCTTATAACTCACCGTGAGTTTCTGTAAAACACAGAAATAAATGCAACAGCGAATGTTCGCACGCAGGGTGAAGTGACTCAGTTTGTTATCATTTCTGTGTTTGTCAGAAACTCTTGGTGAGTCACGTTACTTCACCTCACCAAACTGCATCTCAACTTGCACTCGGCCCTATTATAGAATCATTACGATTAAAAACGTTCTTTATGCAATTTTTTACACATTTGAATTACAAATGCAAGTAACAGAGAGTTACTCGACCGATCTTGATTAGTAAAACACATTGAAGCCGTCGTAAGTCGTGTCTTGTCATATGTCTTTGTTCTATTCAGTATCAAAGTATGATTGGATATGTCTTGTTTTGACCGATTCGGTGAAATTCATTTTAGACCTGGATATATCTGATTTTGACTGAACAATCAATGTTTACATGCATATTTAAATAGGTTAGGTATACTTTTAAAAATACTCGGAATTTGTATCAAATGTATTTTTTATAAAAGTGCACATGTCTGATTTTAAATGATTCCGATACTTTCGTTCTGTATACAGACAGGAAAGTAAACATTTTTGTTGGTTAAAATGAGAATCTGATACTGGTGCTGTGGGTGTATTAAGATTGTGTTTAAGCACCTCGACTAATGTGTGACCTGCGACCAGGTAGGTAGGTATCAGGTGTAAAACTAGTGATCGTCACGTGCTGCAAAACACCATTAGCATGAGTTGCATGTATCTTTTTAGTACGTCACGTTTTCACTTTTTTATCTTAACCAATTTGAAGTTGGAACAGGTAATGAGAATGAGGCAAAGGAAAATAGTGTAGGTAAACATTTAAATGTAGATATCCCAATACATACATAAATTATGTAGGTTGTAGTTATCACAAAATATAAATTATAATCTATTTATAGAATGAGTCACTGATTAAAATTTGGGTTTATTTGTTTCTTAAAGTATAATTTTAGTCCAGTCATTTAAGCTTAAATTAGGTAAGAATCTCGGAATTCGAGATACCCAGCTGTAAGTCTGTAAATACTTGTATATTGACACCCTAAAAGTTGTCTCAAAACCTACATATAGTAGGGTGTACGCAACTATTAAATTTCAAGGTCAAAGGTCACAAAAATGGGTTTTTTGCTCTTTTTTTGTTAATATCTCATTTCCTATGGGTTTTTTGCTATTTGTATTTATTATCAATATTGTAGAATACAAAATTCTCTACAAATTTTGTTTAAAAAAATTCAGACTACAGTAAGAACGTAAAAGCTATGGAGCAGCAGAGAAGAACTGCTGCACTTTCAAAAACGTATGAAGTCTGTTTCGATGAAACAATGGTTGTACCAGTTACTCAAGAAAAATTATTATCAAATCGAAATAACAAAGATATGCTCATTAATATGTTAATTGAAAAATTACAAGCTGCAAATATTACTACTAAACAAGCCAGAGATGATGCGGAGTTATAATAGGACAAGATATTGATTTACTTGTCATTTTAATTGGGCGTACACTCTCTTACGAATAAGAAATTTTCTTTAAAAAAGTTGCGAAAGGAAATGTAAAAACGGAGATATACTCGACTAAAAGTTTTGATAATTATCCTCATTCCAAAACACATATTTTATTTCTGCACGCATTAAGTGACTGTGACACAACTTCTGCGCTTTTTAAAAAGGGAAAAAAATCGTTTTTAAATTTTTTTGAGAAACTAACAAATTTGGATGTACTAGCTGCAGCATTTGAGGAAGAAAAATGTTCGGCCCAGAGATTATTAGAGAATGGAACTCAAACCTTATTGGTAGTCTATAATGCTCCGAAATTTGTGAAAAGTCTCGATCATCTTCGTTATATGCATTACGTCAAGTCTACAAAACTTAATAAACCTGTGCAGCTTTCAAATATTCCACCAATAAGTGCAGCTGCTCATCAACATTTCAAACGTGTATATTATCAAGTTCAAACTTGGTTAGGGCATGATTTGGAACCCCAGGTATGGGGTTGGGCAATGCGAAACGATTTTCTGGAGCCTATCATGACAATTTTACCACCTGCTCCAGATGATTTGCTAAATACAATTTTATGCAACTACAAGAGTGGTTGTGGTTCGCGATGCGGATGCAGGAAAGCGGGCTTGAAATGCTCTTTAGCTTGTGGCCAATGTAATGGGCAAGCTTGTCTCAATGCTCTACCATAGCGACATTAACGAAGATGGAACCTTTGACCCCGAAATCATAGAAGAACTTGAGACAAATGTCGTTGAAGACGATAATGAAGACCAGTTTGAAATTTACCAGTAGCCGGAAGACGACGATGAAGAGGAAGAAGATGATTTAAATTAGTTTTTGTACCCTTTATTCCATTTTTTTACTGTTAATAAAAATAAATGTATTGAATGATATTTTTTAATAAAAAGATTAATTCATAATTTATTTGTTTTTTTTTTTTTTCATCATGTAAGAAGGTATTAATATTAATTAGGTTAAAATTCAAATATAATTCCTATATTTTCATTAACAATTCTGCAATTACATGGGCAGGTAAGTGTTGTTAAATAAATTAATACCGAATAAAAAGTGGATTGGTTAGGAAAAAAATGATAAAATATAATACAATAGGTAATAAAAATTGACAAATATTTATAATCATTGATTTATCGATAGTTCATCAACTATATATGGCGGGTTTTCGATTGGAGGCACTGGTTGACCTGAAGTGATGCTGTGACCGCGCGCTCTCCGCCCTCGAAAACGGTTCACCGTATGAAAAATTTTTTTAAACAAAATTTTAGAGAATTTTTTATTCTACAATATTGATAATAAATACAAATAGCAAAAAACCCATAGGAAATGAGATGTTTACAAAAAAAGCGCAAAAAACTGATTTTTGTGACCTTTGACCTTGAAATTTAATAGTTGCGTACACCCTACCATATGTAGGTTTTGAGACAACTTTTAGGGTTTCAATATAAAAGTATTTACAGACTTACAGACTATAATGATTATAATGATTATAATGATTATAATGATTATAATGATTATAATGATTATAATGATTATAATGATTATAATGATTATAATGATTATAATGATTATAATGATTATAATGATTATAATGATAATTATATTTGAATGCTTTGATATTTTTAGAGAACAATGTGCTTTTTATAAGTACTGTTATACTTTTTAAATTTTTGTAGACATTGTTGCTTGTTTTCAGAATTTATCTAAAATATTCTTAAAACAATAAGTGTAAATTTAATTTTGGTTATTATTTTAGAGAATTTACCAAGTGGGTCCTGTTTTTGAAGATATGTGTGCATTTTTTATTTACATTATAATAAAATTATTTTTTATATTACGAGGTCAAAAATCCTTCTGTCGCTCAATGCACTTCGCCAATAAGCCTGTTAGCAGGTTGTAATATGATCTTGTTATTTTATCTATTTTTATAGTGTTTTAAGCTCTTATTATTTGGGGAGTGGGTCAGGTTATTAAACAACTCGTATCACTTTAAAAAAGAATGTTGGACGCCACTATATTTAAACTTTCTAAACTTGACAAGCGATTAATGATGAAAATACAGAAAATCACTAACCTTTATGATACTATAATTAAATTAGGTAGCGACAAATTCTAATTCACAGAGACTTAATTATTCAAATTTAAATGATTTATTGAAAACTTATCTGTGGTATAACAGGTAGCAGGTACAGAGGATTCGTATGATAGACTTGGATATCACCAACTGATAATTCTTCTTAGGTAAAGTTAAATTCTTTGGATGGCTCGAACTAAACCTCTTGAAATACTTGAAACAACCTCTGTAGCTGGAACCAAACTTCTAAGTTTCAATATTTCTACACATGCAGCTGGAACGTTCTTCCTAACAATCTTTTTCGATGAACTTCTATAAAACCATCGATATAACTTCTACTGAACTTCTACTGAAACCATCTATATACAGCCAAGCTTTATAAAATCAGACGGTCATTAAAAATATTAAAGACAATTACTACATCGGATGTACTAGATAAAAGATAATTAAAATTCAATAATTCAACTTGCTTGAAGACAGAGGTAAATCGAAATGACAACCCGAATTTTGACACAAGGCATAAACGACAAATGACGTTTGTGTAGAGATGGTGGTTTCAAAATAACGAAAACGGTTACAACCGTTACTATGTCTGGGTCAAATAACGAAAAAGGTTCCAACCGTTACAAGGTGATAGTCAATAAGCTTTGTCCCCTTATATATACAGGGTGTCCAAAATTTCGTGTACATAGAGCTACCGTATGTTGGTGAGATCAAAGTAAGTCGACTGAGCCAAAGTTATCTACATCACAAAGTGCTTCGCTGGCCTGTGAGGAAGCTTTAAAGTTGAAAGAAAATTTTCAATATTTTATATAATAACTCAAATCAAAAATGCTTCTTTCAATTTTTATAAAATTTGATATGTAGCTATTTTAATTGAAGAGCCAGTGTTCAAAGCAAAAGTTACATTAACTGAAATCATGAAAGTGTAAAAACCACCTTAATCCTACCATAAATGACATCGTATTTTTTTGGGTGCCGCCCCTATTTTCTCAATTTTTTTATAGAGAGCTGTATTAATTTATAGCAATTTTTGTCTTTTGCAAAAAACATGTATCTCTCATGGTATTTGAGAAAAAAAAATGTATGGACTGATAGTTAGCGACTTAAAATTTTTAAGTGAACTAAGTTGGCGGTTGTAACTAATGCAACCCGAACACTGTTGCTTTTAATATTACAATAAAACAAATCATCAATAGGCATAGGCATCGACTGAAAAATAACAATTCAAACAGATGCACCTAAATAAAACTATTTTTCAAAATGTTCAAATTTAATATTGGAGTTTGATATTATTGTAGATTTCTGGCGATTGTAGTAATTTTATAATTTATTGTTACATCAAAATAATATTTAAAACGAAAATAGAATACCTATACAATATTACGATGTTTCTAAAACGTTCTTGAGAAATCATTCCAGAAACGTTTCTTTAGAGACATCGTAGGGACGTACCATTTATGTCAGAAACATAGAAACATACGTGGAACCCAAATGGGATGTTTCTGGCAGATCTGTGTTATTAGGGACAGTGTTTCGAACCGTGCAAAATAGCTGAACAAAAGTCATGTATAAACTTCAGAGAAATAATTAGATATATTTATACATTAACAAACAATAATCTGATAGTTCCGAATGTGACTAATTTGTTGCACCGTATTTAACTAATACGGTGGATAATCAGAATCCTATATAAAAAAAGGATAATGCATTATTTTACGTTTCTTGCGAGACCACAAAACGTTACTTTTAATTAATGTACCTAAAATATACAAGTGATGAATTTGGAAGATAAAGCTGAGTACTTTTTATGTTTTATAAGAACTAGTACCTAACTTTGCATATTAATTTAGAAAAAAATCTTGAACTTTTAAAGTTTTTGTGACTATTTGAATTTGTGAGTCTAAAAGTTCTATGCCCCATCTGCCACCGGTATATATACCGGTATATATACTATAACTGTGACTCTATTGTTTCTAAATATAACAATTCACACTTTTGTACAACAATTAAAAAAAAACCACTCGCAGATTAAGTCGGCCCCTTATCGGAAACTTTTTTATTGTTAGTTTTATGGAAAAAAGTTATTCCATATAAAAATTTCTGCATGGTCTAAAACGTAAAATACAACCATCAGATATTAAAATTTTTGAGCCGTATACGAGGTGTGTCAAAAAATATAAATTTTATATACTTATATTTTAGATTAAACCATGTCAAACTTTTTATGAAGAATATTTTTTTTTCCAAAAAGTTTTCCATTTGCCGAAAACTATCTACGTAAGTTATTCTTCATGACCCAAAATTAAAAATTCAACCATCTGATATCAAATTTTATCAGTTGTATACGAGGTTTGTAAAAATTTTGCAAAATTTATATTTTAAATATTTTAAATTAATATCTGATGGTTAAATTTTAAGTTTTAGACCATGCAGAACTGGTTATAAAGAATAACTTTTTTTTTTGTAAAATGAATAATAAAAAAGTTTCCAATATGGTGTCGACTTAATTGGACCCACTGTATAACAAGCCGTAATTAGATTTTGATTGTACAAAATGTTCATAACATGAGAAGATACAATCCTTATAGTCAAAATCTTCAACTAAATAATTTTTTCCATCTGGCTTGTATTGTTCGAAACACTGTGAGATGGTTAGAGACTTTTCAAGAAAACTAAGTTGGCGGTTGTCAAAGTTACTAATAAAAAATTTGATAATTTTGACAAACATGGTGTAGAATTATAAAAATTGTCAATACTACTCATTTTATGGATTGTATTTTATTGTTTCGCTTCAAAGTTCTTGTGAAGAAGTTATTTTAATTATTTTGTGGCTGGTATGGAGTACATATTTAATGAAGAAACTGATATCGTGCTACTGCTTGGTTTCTGTAATAGCAACTGTGATGAGAATGTTCGGGTATACCACGAAAGATTTCCCAATCAACAGATTCCGAATCACCAGACATTTGCGAGAGGCGACATCGAGAAACTGGTCAACTGAAACCAAACAGAAACAATGCTGGTCGACCTCGTACAGCCAGAACTGCTGCTGCAGAGGAGGGAATACTTGAAATAGTTGAAAATAATCCTGGAATTAGTACTCAACGATTGACACGCCGAACTAGGGTTTTAAAAAGCACATCCAACAGAATAAATAGAAAACAACTTATTTGTCCCTTTCACATTCAAAGAGTCCAGGACCTCCTACCTCCTGATTGAGTCTCGTTTGCATTTTGTATAAATCATTCAAAAGCGCAGAGCAGCTAATCCAGTCTGTTACAAAAATATTTTGTTGTCAGACATGATTTATACGATGTGGTATAACAAATGCACATAACGAACATATTTACGCAGATGAAAATCCATATGCCATTAAAGAGAAAATTTTTCAACCAAAGTTCAAAATTAATGTATGGGTGGGTATTATTGGCACCTACTTGATTAATCTATTTAGTTACATTTTATACGTCAAGTTTTGCCTCAACTGTTAAAAGAGTTTACGTCGTGATGTGTTTTTCATGCACGATGGTGAACCACCTCATTTTTCCTGCATTGTGAGAGATTATTTAAACGAACAATACCATGGAAGATGGATTGGCAGAGATCGGAATGCTCCTATTAAGTGGCCACTTTGATCACCGGACTGTAATGTGATTATTTTATCGGGGGTTACCTAAAAACCAAAGTTTATGAAGTTCCTATCGACAACATTGAACAATTATGGGGTAGGATTCAAAATGTAATGAACTCTATGCAAAATGATCTAGGCATTTCCAGAAGAGTACCCTTCAATTTTTTGTCCCGAATTGAAATCTGCATGAACGAAGGAGATGGTCATATTGAACATTTATTGTAAAAGAAATTATCCTTCTCTTTGAATTGTTATTTTTCAGTAGATACTTATGCCTATTAATGATTTGATGATTTTTATTGTAATAACGTTAAAATCGACAGTGTTCGAGTTACGTTAGTTATAACCGCTAACTTAATTTTCTTGAAAATTTTAAGTCACTAACCATACATTTTTGATTTTTACTGAAAATTTTAAGCTGATGTCGTTTTTCGTTTTTGATTTATGATTTTTTTTTTAAATTCCAACCCTCCTAATATGAAGATGAAGAGTGAAATGAGCTGATTAAAGGCTGCCGAACACACTTCTATTTGGCCTGCAGGCCAAAACGCACAGTTCTGTTTTAAAGACAAGATTTAATTAGCTCATTTCACTCTTCATCTTCACATTAGATAAAAGAGAACAAAAGAGGAGATGCTAGATGTGAGTCAGATCGCGCATTTCACATTGAGTTTTGGACTAAATCGATGAACTGTAAAGTTCAAAACTCACAAAAATCGTAGCGTGAAGGGCCACTTTAAATCATGCGTTTAGATTAGAACTGTGCGTTTTTGCTTGCAGACCATCTCGTAGTGTGTAGGGCCTCCATGAATCAGATCGAGTAGTTCAAATCTCACAAAAATCGTAGCTTTGTATTAAGTAAAACAACCAATGCTAGTGTATTTAAATTTAATGCTTGATTATATATTTATTTCTATGCAGAACTTTTTATAAAAAAACTACTTATGTTTTTTAGCACGATATTCTGCTATATACTCGAGATCATCATTTGTGATTTTTTGCAACTTTTTTCTTGGTTTGTGCTTGAAACTGGTTATATTTTCAGGTACATTAAACCTGTTAAAGTGAATGAACTGCTTGAATCTGAAATATTTTTTTTTAATATAGACGTATCATGTACCTAACTATAGATTCACTTTTTCTAAAATTACAGGTTTTGTATATTTTTCCTTAACCAATTGTGTAGTATTTACTTTTGCTTCTAAAATGTCTGAATTACTGCATTAGTTCGTTGTGCTAACATAACAGGCAGGTCAAATAGAAGTTTTGCGATGTTTTGATTTTCCTCAACAACCTTTCATTTACGTTGTATAGTAATGTTATTACGTCCTCTTAAAACAACATCGCCAAAAAGCTTGGCTCTGTGCTAGCTGAGTTAGTGCTATAATGCTGTCAAATGCAACCACTGGATACAAACTTACAATATTTCATAGAAAAAAATAACCTATGACATTTAAATAAAAATATTAAAATCATAGCCCGATATAGGAAATTATCCTCTTATTTAAATTTTTCCACAGTTGTCTTTCTTAACTTTCTGATTTTTCAAAAACATAAGTTTTTGTTGTTTTTACACCTTTATTTGAACACTTTAAAAACCACTTGACCATTATCATCTTTTTTAATTGACAAATTTTCAATAAAACCTTGTAACTTAGAATTTTAAACTAAAGATCACTTGTCAAGGTCTCGAATTTATATTACTAGCTAGGTATTCAATTTTTCTGTATGCGAAATACAAATAAAAATTCCATTTGAAAAAAAATAAAGAAAAGATTAAAAAAATTCTATCAGGTATTTTATTGTTAGGAGAAAATAAATATTTTAATATTAGACGGTTATAAGCGATTCACAAAATATTATAACATCATTTGATATATAAAATAATTAAATAACCAATTATTATTGGTAGATAATGAAAACGCATCGGAATTTTTATAGTACATACGTAGAAACAAACATTAAAGTATTTTTCTAACATGAGGCCGGATTCTCGAATGACGGATTAGCGTTTCCCGATAAAAGAGTTATTTTGTCTTCATCAGTGTAACGAGAAATCCTAAATTCGATCTCGGCCTAAATCACAAAGAAGAACATATACATAGTAAGGCTTACCTAACTTGAAGCCACTTCAAATCCTACACTTCCTTGAGAAAATAGGATTGGAAGGGTCGTTATAGGCATTGAGACATTTCCTTAGTGTATTGCCGACAGAAGGAGGCACAATAGATCTTTTAGGTCGCAGTGTATTAACATTAACACCCCATTCTCAACATAACATAAGGCTTACATATAACAAAGAGACTAATTATTCACTCTGGAATGCAACTAAAAAGATAAAAAAACTCATGTAACCACTGTCCTCTTATCAGAATAGCAGATAACAAATGGACAAGAGACAATAATCAGAAAACTGATGTTTTCGCTGATTACCTACAAAAGACGTTCCAATTAGAAGAAAATCAAGACACTCCTAACGAGACGATCCACAATATGGAAGAACTTGAAATTAGGCTAGTTACTCCCAGTAAAAAAAAAGAAATTCAGGCCAATATCAGCCCACGGAAAACCCCAGGATATGACCTTCTTACTGGATAAATATTTAAGAAACTGCCAAGGAAGGCAATCATTAAATTGACATATCTCATAAATGTGGCATTTTGCCTAAAATATACACCAGATGCGTGGAAAATCGCCAGGAACACCTCGAACACCTATATCATTGTTATCAATAATATCTAAGCTATTTGAAATCGGAAATACCCCAAGTCGATTGCTTTCTTTATAGTTTAAATGTGAAATGGATAAAACAAAAAGATACTAGATTTTGGCAGGTCGTAGATTAATTACATCATATTATTGTGTCAGGCGGCAGTTATCAAAATAATTTTGAATTTGTCAATTTGTTAAAAAATTTGTATATTTTAATATTTCAAAAGTTTTTTAAGTATTCAATAAAATGGTAAAACGATTTAGTGATCAATCAAAAACTTTAATTTTAAACGTAGTTTCATATTTTAAGAGACACAAATCCATTTGCGAGGCATTAAATATTTCTCAGAAAACTATCTATAGACTTAGTAACCCAACAAATTCTGATACAGAGTATGTGAAAATAATGTCTAAAATAGTAAGCTAAAGTAAAACAAAAGTCAATTCTTTAATATTAAGTAACTTGATGCAAGTTATATATAAGATGTACGAAGGTGCGCAACATTTAACAATGAAATCGCTACATAACCTATTTTCCGAAAAAATGCCTGATGTGAAATATTCTGTACGGCCAATTAATACATGGATTCTAAAAATTGGCTTTCGCTTTAAAAGAAATAATAACAGATAGTTTTTATTGAAACAAACATCGATTCAGTTAAAAAAATCTCGTTTTTAAA
The DNA here is from genome assembly GCA_927349885.1 of Psylliodes chrysocephalus. Lineage (NCBI taxonomy): Eukaryota > Metazoa > Arthropoda > Insecta > Coleoptera > Chrysomelidae > Psylliodes > Psylliodes chrysocephalus. The sequence goes on from OV651816.1 coordinate 23,718,134, forward strand.
AAGAAGATAGAGCTGGGTAACTTTAAGCCTGTATTTATGGATTAGAAGTGAGTATATAGCAAGGAAAGTGGCATTTTAATAAAGTTTACGCTGCCAAGCAATAACAAAGCGCAAGTGAAATAAGAAGACACGTGCAAACTGTAACCAAAAATGCGATACTCTTTTGTCAGAGGACTTGGGGTATTTCTATCACTTTACTACTAAAACGACAAAAACCAATATTTGAAAATAGAAACCTGACCCCTTCGCACCAATTTGGTTTTAGAAACAAATAATCAACAATATATCTAGCCGATATCATAGAAAAAGCATTGTTCAGCTATATTCCCCCAGGGCCGCCGAGAGCCAGACCGGGCCCCAGGATAATTCTCCAGATCGGGCCCCGCCACAATTTTATGAAACATTAAATAACAAAAGGTTATTAAACAAAAAATTCTCTTCCTCTACTTGAATTTCTCTAAAAAAAAAGGTAAGGACTTCCCCCTCTTGTGTCAAATTTCTGAAAGTAACAAACACCACCGCTGCCTTGCCCCCATTTGAGCCCGGGCCCCGGGAATTAGTCCCGGCTACCCACCCTCTAGTCGGCCCTGAACGAACCCCAAGCATTTCACAAGGTTTGGCAAGCTGGCCTGATTCAGGAACCTGAAAAAATGTTCCCTAGACAGTATGTCGACATTCTTCAATCAAATCTAACAGAAAGAATGTTTAGAGTGAAGCAAGATGAGGCATTCTCTGAAAAAAAGAAATTAAAGCAGGTGTCCCGTAGGGACCGGTTCTTTACTTATTATATACCAACGATATTCCTCAACAAAAATGTGGTAAAATATCAACATTTGCACTATTGGTAGTTGGCCGAACTAATACAGATACCTCAGAAAAACTCTAGGAAGCCTTTAACAGAATTAATCGATGGACAAAAAAAGAAAAATCAAACTAAATCAGTGCATGTTGATTTTACTCTTCGACAAAATGAACTAAAACAAATAAGAATAAACAATGCTGTTATACAGCATTACAATTCTGTCATATAGCTAGGGATGAGCCCAGATATACGACTTAAATGAAAAGAGCACATAAAAAAATCTGATGTGTCCAACACATGACTTTCCTATCTAGTTATTATAGGCATTTTCCGGTTATTTTGTACAACCTATTGCAGCATCTCTATAAATGTTTAGAGAATAAACTAAATATATACATTTTACACATACATCTACCTCGAAACATTTTTCTATAGATATTCATTGAAAACGAAAATACAGAAAAATTTAAATTTAGCACTTTTTCATTACGGTCCATTTTAGAAAAATCATGTATAAACAAAAATTATAGAAATCGATATCGCAAACAACTTTTAGTTCAACAATTTTCATAAAAATCAGAATTTTGCACATTTTGTCAAATTTCTCGAATACGGACCATTTCAGGAAATTTTGACATAAAGCAAAAATTATAGATAATAATATTAGAAGTAACTTTTATTTAAACAATTTTCTTCTCCAAACATAAATAACAGATATATTCCATAAAATATGAAAACGGCCTCCCATAAAGTACCCCCCCAGATGTTCCGACTTTGTCCAAAATCTAATCATTTTACGTCAGGCCGAAATAAACCTTAAGTTTAAAATTTAATGTTTTTTCCTTTATCCGTTTTTGAGTTTTCTTCAAATTTCGAAATTTACACATTTTCTCAAATATCTCGAATACGGTCCATTTTAGAGAAATTATGTATAGGACAAAAATTATAGAGAATTATATTACAAACAACTTTTATTTGAACAATTTTTATAAAAAATTAGGTTTTTTACATTTTGTAAAATTTCTCGAATACGGACCATTTTAGGAAAATTTTGCATTAAATAAAAATTATAGATAATTATATTAGAAGTAACTTTTATTTGAAGAATTTTGTTCTCCAAACGTAAATAACAGATATATTCCATAAAATATAAAAATGACCACCTATAAAGTCACTGCCCAAAATCTAATCAGCTCATTGAACGCTGAAACAAAGCTTAAGTTTGAAATTTGGTGTTTTTCTGTGTATCGGTTCATGAGTTATGCGTTATACACACACACACACACACACACACACACACACACACACACACACACACACACACACACACACACACACACACACACACACACACACACACACACCCACGCACGCACGCACGCACGCACGCACGCACGCACCCACACACACACACACACACACACACACACACACACACACACACACACACACACACACACACACACACACACACACACAATTTGCAGTGTAATAAATAAAAAAAAAACAAGTTATTATATAAGAAACGAAAAATGAACATTTTTGCCCTTTATACCCAAACTAGAAATTATACAAATAATAAATAAAATAAAATTTGTAAAACTTAATAGTAATACTCTTCCCAATTCACTCCCTTACGAGTGAGCGACTTTGGTAGGGGAAGGGACAACTATTATTATTATTTGTTGTGGCGCTCCGGGGCGACTTAAAGATGATTTATGGTGCCATTTGACTATAGGTGAGGAAAACCCGAAAAACCTCACCCATCATCATCGAGACGGTAACGCATGGCGATTTTATAATCTGCATGTCATATCAACTGAAATTGAATACGGCACACATTAAATCCTATAGCGAACCATGCAATTTAATTAAAAATCCACATGGTCTAGTGTAGGATTCGAAGCCTGACCACAAACTTGCCTATAAATGAATATAAGCGCGTGAGACCTCTACACCACCGACAAGAGACAAAAAATAACAAATTAAAAATAATAGGTATTTCTGTCAAATCAGATGAGCTCAAATATGTTGTTTTTGTCTTGCATATTCATATTATGATTTGCTATTAATTTTTTGTTGCATTTTAAGTCAGAAGATGATGATTCTCTTGAAGTTAATTTTTTTTGTGTGGAGCAAAACTTATAATACTGGCTGTATTTAACTTATTACAATGATTTGGCTTCAGCAAATTTACTTGAGAAAATATCCTTTGTACACTTGCTGAAGAACGAGGCAAACCTAATAAATTAAGAACAAAATTTGCCAAGGTAGCAAAAACAGTAGATCTATTGGCAAAACAGTAAGTCTGGCAACACTGGCTGCGAAACATGAGGGTCAACTTCACTTCCACGTCAACGAAGAAGCGCTGTAATTACTGGACAACTCTACACTCAACAGAAGGCTAAAAAAGAAGCCATTTGAGTTAGTGCAATGAACTTTAATGTTAGTGCTAGTGTAAAACAGTGTAATAAATTGTCACGCCACTTGTGACGCCTTTCTATGGATATAATTAAGACTAATGGAGACTATAAGTCATTATTAAAAAAAAAAACTAACTAGGAATTAAACAAGAAAGATAAAGACAAAATATTTGTTCTGTCGAGGAGCACTACTCACTCAATCGAGAATCCACCCCATGGAGATGGGATTAATTATTTCTTGGGCCTCCGTGATTTCTGAAGGGCAAAATTTTGCTAAAGTATTGTTACGCTGGTTTGTGGTACCTCAATTAATTTTATATTCCACCGCTGTCACCAGTTCCAAGGACGAAGGTGTCTTCTTGGTTATCGATATACCCCTTGACAAATAGATTTTGTTCGTTTTTATTTAAGGTGTAAGTGCGAATTTTGGGCCCCTTGTTACAGTCGACGCGACGCCTGCCTCGTACTGTCGACCTTTATTCGTTTCCTTGATTGTTGCTAGAAAGTGGCTAGGTGTAGGTGGCCGGCTTCTCCGGGAGGCATATCTGCTGTAATTATTTCTTGTTGGACTTCGTGACGGACATTGAGAGGTTTATCTAGGTGAATTTCTGGCGTCATTCCTTGATTCTAGATTTATAGAACGAGCCCTGCTACAACAGATTCTTTGCAGGTGTCCGATTCTTCCGCAATTAAAGCATCTTCTGCTCTTATTTTGGCTATTTCGTTGCATGTTTTGCTGGATATTTAAGATTTGGAAAAGGGTAGGTTGAGGGATAGTATAAGTAGTGGTCTCTTCACTTTCCTGGAATCTAATTTCTCTCAATTTTTTGCGAGAAGATCTAGATATAATTTTTGTTGCTTCGTATTGCTGGGCTGCAATAAGTGTCTCACTCAACGGCTTGTGGTGTTGTAGCCGAAGAGCCTGCTGCATTTCCACATCTTGCAGTCATCAATAAATGCCTGTGTGCCGATTTGTTCTAAAAAATCTTTGAGTGCCTGTGGATAAGCCAAATAGAGCAATTTTTTTTATAGGCCTCGAATTATTGTAGACTCTCATTGTGTTTCTGACTACGAACTTTTAGCTGGCTTTGGAATACCTGTGTCAAATGCTGCTGGCCATATCTTGTCTCTAAAGTTTGGACGAGAGATGAAAAACTGGGTTCTTCTTGGGGAAGTAACTGTAAAACGGGTGCTGCCTAACCTCGCAGAGGCACTATCAATGAAGCCGCCCTCTCTTTCTCGGCCCAACCATTGGCTCTAGCTGCAGCTTCAAATTGGAATCGATATATTTCCTATGTTGTCTGACCGTCAAAAGTGGGTGGCTTAAGGGTATTGCTACTATGATTTTGTGAGACTGGGGTTCGAATATGGCTTGGGTCCGTTATAGATGAAGACGCGGTAGTGTTTTCAGTTTTAATGCTGCTTACTTAAGCTTGGATACGAATTTTTCTTTCTAACTCTACTCTAGCCTGTTCTTGTTTTTCTAAATTAGCTTTTAAATTTTCTGGTTTTAAATTCGTTTTTAAATTATCTTCTTGTGCTAAGAGACCTCTTGCTTAAGGTTTTCTTAAATTTGCAGCTTGCTTCTCTATTTCCTCGTCCTTCCGGCGCCTTTCCTTCTCTTCTTCTCGCATTTCCTTTTCCTCCTCTACTTCCTTCCTGCGATTTTCCTTTTACTCTTCTCTTCTTTCCTTTCCCTCCTCTTCTTCCTTTCTGGGTCTTTCCTTTTCCTCTTCTTCTTCCTTCCTGTGCCTTTCCTTTTCCCCGTCTTTTTCCTTCCTTCTCCTCTTCTCGATTTTTCTTTTTCTCAACTTCTTCCTTCCTGTACTTTTTCTTCACCTCTTTCTTTTCAAAAACCATGTACCTGAAGTATCTCCAGGCCTGTTTCGTACTCAGTAGATCTAGTATTTACCATGAACTTTTATTTTGTATTCCACTGCTGTCATCAATGTTACGCTGGTTTTTGGCACCTCAATTTATTTTATATCCCACTGCTGTTACCAATATTACGCTGGTTTTTGGTAACTCAATTTATTTTGATTTTTTTCAATTTAACAGATAAAATGAACGTATAACGTCTATCATAAAACTGAAACTATTACGTCAGGATCATCGACTTATATAGCTCGCTTTAACCCTCTAGAACCTTCTCGAACTGTCCAGATTTTTCTTGACAAGGAATGACATTTCCAGACATTTCTGGACTATTTAATCTTCTTCTTTTACTCGTACTTTTACTTATGACGACTGCAGCATACTGTAGGGTGATGGGTGACATTTCACTTCTTTTTGTATTCGTACGTGTTTCCTATAACAGCCGCAGGATCCAGGATAATATTATTTTGAAAATGGTAAAAGTTTCCTATGGACTATTAAAAAACCTTTACTGTTAAATCTCAACATATCTACAAGATGAGTGTCGCACTTAGTTTAATTAGGTACTTAAGCTCTGTAAACGAATATTTGTTTATTACACTCGGTAGAACAATTAGTTAACTATTAATTAAACAGTATACTAGAAAATAAAAGCAGCCTGCATTTTTTAGAAATAACACAATAATAATTGATCTAAGTACTCAACTCGACCCAAATATTTTATTATGATTATTCTTTATCTATAATAGTGGAACATCAGTTTCTATTGTGCGCTTCAAGTAGGTAGGAATGTACTTTTATATATACAATTATTTATAAAGTAGGTAAAGATTGCAAATATCGTGACATAACTTGAACTTAAAAGGAATTCTTAGGTTAAATTCCACGAGAATGGGTTCGCAGAAAAAAATCCGCTGAAAGCGTTATACAGGGTGAGAGAGAAGTAACGCCAACAATTGATTAGGTCACTTGTCAAGCTTCTTAACTTGATATTAATACAATTCGTAAACGATAAAAAAGTGTGTTTCAGTTTCAAATTGTATATCTTTCTTCTCTATGGTGATCACCTTTCCAGAATTTAACAGCAGTTTCTTGTATTAAATGGGATATTCTCTATTTTCATATATTGTTTACAATTTTTAAAGCACATGTAACATAAACCATACTGTCTGGCAGAGGCGGATGTAAACGAAATTATTTATTGACAATCTTTATAATATTATAAATAGAAATACAGGTTTCACGTAACAAGCTCATGCTGTTTAGGAATTTTTGTTTTTGCTGTTCCGCATAATTTATTTATGAATTTATGTATGTAAGAATCCGAGCGAATTGATTTATAAATGTCAAACGTCACCTCACCGCAACCTACTTGATGATACTCCATACCTGTAGGTAGGTAGATAGGTAGTAGGTAAATTTGCATTTTAATATTTGAAATAATTAACTCGAAATCTTTACCACATCTTTATTAATAACAATTTTTTTTAACGGCAACCGGTTTCGGCTCGAGAGCATCATCAAGCTGAAAAGTAAAAATTGTACAATGAGTGACATTATTTATAAATTTAATAATCACAGAGTAACTTAAATTAAAATTAAGAACTAGTAAGTTCGCAAACATAAATTATATCATATGATACCGAAGGGTGGATCACTAGCCCAAATTTGCACACCTACTAAGAATTAGTACTATAAGTTTATTTGAAAATACATGATAGCACAGTTTTTATGGCAAAGGTCTATATACAGGATTGCTCAAAGCAGAAAAAATAAATATTGATGCACTCTTATCTGAATTTTCACTAGAATTTAGTACGACCACCCCGAAAAACCTCGAATACAATACGTCATAAAATGTAAATGATCAAACCCTAAGGGATTAACCAATAATTCTATATTTCAGTGACGGGGAACACGAAATTACTTTAATATAAAAAAATAGTAAACTGTCAATATTAAGTACCCTCATTTATTTTTATAAAAATAGTATAAAATATTAGGTTAGGACATTTCCCTAAAATTTAATAATAAATATACACACAAAATAATTATATGATATACTAAAAAAAATCTGTACAAATAAAATATTTTCTCATAAAACACTCATATTTCGTTTTTTAGAAAAATATTTCCTATAAATTTGTTTGTTTGTATTTCGAGTACAAGCGTCATATAAACTTATTATAATTAATATAAATATAGAGTTACATACTTAAATAAATAAATCGTTTTCTCCCGATAAGAAGTCATCATCATCATCATCATTAGTTTCCTCATTTCCCACAGAAATAATAATTGGTTCTATTGTTTCCTCTATTAACATATCAAGTTTCCAGAATTTTTCTTTCTCTGCTATGACATGTCATATAGTGTTTTGCGATTTGTCCGGTGAAATTTTTGATATGGGTTCACATAATAGCCCAGATGAGTTCAATGGGGTATGGTGTGAATCGCAACACTTTAACTCTATGTTCTTTTGCTCTTTCATCTACTATATACTTTTTAAATTTTGGTAAATGTTGTTTACATAACTGCAATAGCTCTTTTTTGAGTAATTCGTCTTCTCTCACTATTTCTTTGGTTATTAGCCAATCAAAGAGGTCTTGCTTTTTCATTTAGTGTTAGGTAACGGTTTCTTTAATCCTGAATGATAACTGACATTGTTCATAACTATTACAGAATTGGTTAGTAATAAATCTATCATTTGACTGAAATATTTCTCAAAAACATCAGCAGTCTTTTCTTCATTGTAGTCTTTCGTAGAATTTGAAACAAATTCTAACAAGCCTCTATCAACAAATCCTCTATTTCCTCCAATATGAGTGATAATTAAGCGGCGACCTTTACCATTTGGAAATTTTAAGCCAGTAAACAAACCTTCTATAAATACCTGACGAGCATTTGTAACCTGTTTATCTTGCCAAACTTTTTTTACAAAATGTCCTTAATTTATCCATGTTTCATCCAAATAAAAAAATATTTTTGTCTTCTCTTCTTAATTTTCTAATTTCCCTATTGCCTTTTCTAACAAATGTCATCTTTCTTTATGAGTGCAGATTTTCTATCGTTCTTTTCGCAAACGAAGTCTCTTTACACGTTTGGCAAAGTTTTGTCTCCATTAATGTTTACTAAAAGTTTATCCAAAGTAGATATCTCTTTTTGTAAATAAAACGAATACACTTTTTTTCAAATGAGTTGTTTCATAGTACCGTCTATTTGAATGGGTTTTCTCCCAGTTGACGTTTTAGGTGCTACTGTAATACTTCCATCCTTTCGTTGCTTCAAAAGTCGACAAATGGTTGCTTCTCCAATTCCGGTCATATTTGAACACTTAGAAACTATATTCCGAACAGTTCTATTGAAATGTTCATGTACAAGAGCGTCATGTACATTTAACACTAAAGTTTTCATATGTACCGTTAAATTGCACTTTAATTTCACAGAAGTTGAATAAGACGTTTGTGCCATTTTTATTGCACAAATTTACTTGATCAATATCGCTTTTTACTTTCCTATCTGTATACAGACTTAAGGAAAGTATAGGAATCATGATTTTTTTGGACCTCGAGTATTCGACGGATTTTTACATTTCGATGTCCCCTGAATCCGTTTTGACTATTTTCGCGATGATGTCTGTGTGTCTTTTTTCCAGCGTCCAATGAGCTGATTAGATTTTGGGCAGAGTCGGAATATCTGGGGGGGTACTTTATGGGTGGTCATTTTTATATTTTATGGAATATATGTTATTTACGTTTGAAGAAAAAAATTATTCAAGTAAAAGTTACTTCTTATATTATTATCTAAAATTTTTGTACTATACAAAATTTTCCTAAAATGGTCCGTATTCGAGAAATTTGACAAAATGTAAAAAAATATATTTTTTATAAAAATTGTTTAAACAAAAGTTGTTTGTAATATAATTTTCTATAATTTTTATACTATACATAATTTCTCTAAAATGGACCGTTATTGAGATATTTGAGAAAATATGTAAATTTCGAAACTCAAAAACGGATAAAGAAAAAAACATTAAATTTTAAACTTAAGTTTTATTTCGGCCTGACGTGAAATGATTAGATTTTGGACAAAGTCGGAACATCTGGGGGGTACTTTATGGGAGACCGTTTTTATATTTTATGGAATGTTATTTATGTTTGGAAAAAAAAAATAGTTCAAATAAAAGTTACTTCTAATATTATTATCTATAATTTTTGTTTTATGTCAAAATTTCCTGAAATGGTCCGTATTCGAGAAATTTGACAAAATGTGCAAAATTCTGATTTTTATGAAAATTGTTGAAATAAAAGTTGTTTGCGATACCGATCTCTATAATTTTTGTTTATACATGATTTTTCTAAAATGGACTTTAATGGAAAAATTGTAGGAAAAGTGCTAAATTTTGATTTTTCAGTATTTTCGTTTTCAATGAATAAGTATCTATAGAAAAATGTTTCGAGGTAGATGTATGTGGAAAATGTATATATATTTAGTTTATCCTCTAAACATTTATGGAGGTGCTGCAATAGGTTGTACAAAATAACCGGAAAAAGCCTGTAATAATTAGATAAGAAAGTCATGTGTTGGACACATCAGATTTTTATCGTCTATTATAACAAAACTAACAATTCTGCGTGTTACAATCATAGGACTATACAAACAGAAATGTAAATCTTAACTAGAATAATTTACAATCTGCATAACACTTGCTGCCGATTAGAAATTTTAATCTTTTCTAAGAAAGTTGAGGGCTACTTAAATTGATCTTGAATTATAAATATTTACTACCTTTAGAGATTACATATTAACTTATTTTTGTTGATTAAAATGACTAGAAAATGTAAGACATGATTTGAAATAAATTGGTATTTTTAAAAATTTTAGGGAAAACCAAATATTTTATTTTGGAAGAAATAATGCTAAACATTTTATTTTAGAAATTCTCCGTCACTGATTTATGATGTTATATTGGAGGTTTATCTCCTGGATCATAAAACTTTTGCTATAATTTGTTTTCAAATAAACTATAAGTACTTAATCGTTATCTTAACATGTAAACCTTCTAACTCCATACGTAATAATTTAACAGGAGAAGCAGAAAACAGATTTATTTAGATATTAGAAGAAAAAAAAAATAATTAGATCATTAGGTCTTTATTAAAAGCTTTTTTTAAATAAAAGACGACAAAAACAGGTCATTGATTTCCTAAACTCACAGGTAATAAAGGGCTTTGGCACTTGATTCTTATGATCATAAACCGGAAGGGCTTAATTTATTAGTTTTTGTGGCTGGATTTACAATAATTGATTTTTATGACCGTAAAATTCTAATTATTAATTATTGCACTATGGAAAATAAAATGCACTGACAATAAAATGGAAAAACTACCCACATAACTTAACAATAACAATTTACTAAATTTTATCCAAATAAGAACGGTTCTCCTTTAGAACACGTATAACTAATAAAATGATACCTGTAGTAACTCTTCTCCCTCGGCTGTATCCATGATTACTATACAATAGATAGAAAGAACACTAGTTAGGAGTGTGCGTCGAAAATGCTGATCTCGAAATGAGTTGTGGAACGGCGAACGGCGTTTCTGCGATTAAAACCGATAATTCTAAAAGAAAATACGATTATCGCTTAAATCTACTCACTGGGAACGTCACAACAAAGAAAAAGATATCGCCGACAAAAGTAGAACGACAATCACAATACTTTAAAAACCATTAGAAAAGAGAAAAATTAAAGCTCTTTTAAACCGTTCGTCTCTTTGGTCACCTCATAGGTAACAAATAACTACCTCTCGATATACAAACATATAACAAAATAATTCTTCTTAAAGGTAACGGTGTAACAGAAGTCGTCTCATACAGAAAATAATTTATCTGCTCCTTCGATATCTTTTACTGCGTTTTCCAAATATAACAAAAAAAGCTCTCACTTTATAGCTAACGAGATAAACCTTTAGAGATAACTGAATCTTACACTTTTTTTGTCAACTGGACTTAAGGAAGGCAGTTCTTCTTACTTTCCAATGCCGTATTTATACTTTAATTTTCCCATTAAGCTAATGCATTCGACAAAAAACGATTTAGTTTATGTCCCACTCAACTTTCACGCAATACAGCCCTAATGCGCAATATCTGGCTTGCGGAACGTCCCTAACGTCCGAGCCTATATCTAAACAATTTAACTCTGACGGACAAAATACATTAAAATAGAAAGCAATTGGTATTTTCTCGAAAAACGCAACAAAATATTTAATAAATGAATAAAAAAATTATCAGGCCCACGGCTGTCGGGAAAATTCATTAATTTCTAGTGAATATATATGCAATGATTGGAATAAGTCCAAGTCAATTTTAAAATCAAAATCCATGTCGCTAAATAAATATCCTCAGAAGCTATAAGTTTTAAATATCACAGAGGGTTGTTAAAAATTGCCTAAGTATCTCCTATAAAGACTATCTCCTGTGTAACGTTGTTACGTTGCCAAGGTGCCAATTATCAAATAATAATAATAATGATGACTTTATTGCTTTCAATCCACATACTTTGATTTTCTTTTACTATACGGAGAATGGTCGCACTGCGCAGCTTTCTGAGTGCCTTTTAAAAGGAGATAGAAAACTCCGCCATTTTGAACCCTTATTACGTGTTGCCTACATCTTGGCGCAATATTTTTAATAGGTGCGTTTTAATCTTCCGCTTCTGCTTCGGAATTGTCGGTTTTCTTGTTTTAATCTGACAGGTTAAAACGACTAAACCGACAATTTCGGAAGCAGAAGCGGATGATTAAAACGCACCTGATATTTTGCTTACCCGATCAAACGAACTTGTGAAGTTCGATCGTAATTATATGAGGCGCTTCGTCCGAATAGATTACTTTATAATAACTTAGTAGTACCGGTTTTCGGTGCTAGATGGCACAACGTTCAAAGATAAAAAAACTTCTTTATCGGTTAAGTATGCTTACCTACTTTACCGATCCCTTTCACACGTCATAAAGTTTAAAGCAATTCAAAATTTGTTTTTCGATGTATACCTACCTGAAACAAATACAAATGGGTTGGGTAAAAATGGGATGGGAAGTAATCTATTCGGACGAAGCGCCTCATATAATTACGATCGAACTTCAGAAGTTCGTTTGATCGGGTAATTATATTCGGCGCTTCGTCCGAATAGATTACTTTATAATAACTTAGTAGGCTGTTTAAAGTTACATTGTTTCAGGCTTAGGAAATGTATCAAGGTTATACAGTATCTTCTTTGATATTTCCTAGAAAAACAAAAGCTATTGTTTTTAAGCCTATGGTAAAAACAAGCAAAATTTTTATAAACAATCTAACCTACTATGTAAACAGAAAAAGTATCTTTTTTAAGATTCTATGATGAGAATGTAAAACAATTAATACCTAATTATTGCTTCTGCAAATCTGGATTCTTCCAGAGGCCTGTTGTAAAAATTTATAAAAGCTTTCCACAGAATGTCTCCTGGAATAAGGCAGAAAATCTAGCAGTACCTACCTATTTATCTGCGTCGCTGCTTTGTCTTTCTTAAAACAATTTGATGTATGTTTTAGGTTCCCACTTTTAGTATGGTGGTAAACTGGCAATTAATAAAAATTCCTAGTTTTCCTGATTTAAGCTTTTCATTAATTAATATAGGTACTCTACCGTTTATGTACGATGCTCTAGCTGAGTAGTAGCGATGCAGATCCTAGAAGATTTTCTACGAGATATTACCAACTCCAACAAATCTTACAAGTTTTAGAATCTTTCTGTTGTGATGTTTTTATGAGCACTGGAATTAATATTTGGATCAAACCTGTGATTACGATATTTTGTATTTTATTAGTTTGTTTGCATAGCCAGTTATTATCAGAGAAATTAAGATTGTGGTCTTTTGGACTAACTGTTCCAGTGACAACTGTTCTGGTAAATTATTCAAATAATCCAACACTTTTCAAAGATTTCAAGAAAAATTATAACGTGATTTTGTAGGCCTTAACTTAGACATACCTTTTTGTGGGGCATTTTACATTTATATCGGCTTCAATATGTTAGCTTTTAGGTATTAGTAAAATATATTACTAACTACACTAACGAAAGCTTGTTCGTATAGCCAGCTGCGTTTTGTACAAAATTTATTACTTATTTTCTACAAGAATAATTCCACCAGGCCAGACCGCCATGCCCTAAGGGGGGCAACTGTATTGTAAAATATTTTTTGATAGTGAGTTTAGCATTGTATCACCTAGGCCTACCTCGAGTATATTTTTTAGACTAAATCCTTGTTGGATAGTTTCTCCAATCGGTCGCCGATATGTGGGTGTGCGATTACCTCAAAAGATGTTACTGTTAGAAACCAGGGTTGTGTTGGTCAGTAAGAGACAATCATTATTCCTGAAGACTTATTAATGATAATTTTTCTTAGTACTTAAGACTATTGGAAAAGGAGGAAATGCATAGGTTTTAGTTGGATACAAATATATTTCTAGGTATAGTAGAGGAGTGCCATCTTTTCTTGTAACGTATTTTATTAAATACTGACTTATCTAACTCCCATATTGTTTCCAAAGAAGTCTGACACGTGACCCCTATCTGCTTTATTTTCTACTGAACAAATATAGGTGTATGAAATGTAAGTAGAAAAGATGCGCATATAAGTACACTATGCTTGAATCCAGTAATTTTTTGATTCACACCCGCTCCAAATCTTTAGCAAATATAATATATTTATTGTATTAAGTCAATAGAAAATGTATTTTTTATGGTAAATAAATATTATTATAACTTCATCCAGATATTTATGATTTATAGATACCTACTGTCCTTTTTTGTTTACTTACAAAAATATATATAAAGTGGTAGTGGTTATCACACCTCACGAATATATTTGCAAAATTACAATTTTGAGCAAGACATTTTTGGGGCATAATAGAATGCAACAAACTATAAATGATTACAATATGATATTCATATTATTAATAATTGTTATCGTATTCTTCTCCTAGAGCTAAAACTTTTTCTTTTTCTAAAGACTTGATGTATAAACGACTATATATTTTTCAGCTGGCATAGCAGATACCAGGAGATCAATAACAGGAGCAAAAAGCCTTATTTTTCATTATTTAATTTTGTGACTGCTTTTCTTCGGCTAGTAGGTACAATCGACATAAGATTTTCAGTATTTACAACAGTGAAGGCTAACCCTAAAAAATTTATAATGTTTGCTAGGAACTAAACTAAGTACTTTTTTGAAGTTCATTGTGAATCCAAGATTTTCCAAGTTTCCTATTATAATTTTAGTTTGTAAAGCATATAATTCTGAATTCACCATTATTAGACCATCGTCTAAGTAAACTGTACTAAATGTCAATTTCTCTTAAAAGGCAAATGTTTTCATAATTTTACTAATTAAAGATATCTTAAACATTTTGTAGATTTATGAATTGGTATTTGGAAATTAATAGCCATCTTTTAAGTCTGTACACATCGAGATAGCCAACAGAGTGACTGTACTTACATATAAATGAATTTTGTGATAATTTTACGATTCTTTAATCTTCCATTTTGAAATGGTCAGGTAAAATATAGTTAGAATAAATCAATTTTACCACTCCATTTTTTAACTAGGAAAAAAGGGGTGCAATAAACTAATTTTTTGATGCACCCTTGCTTTTAAAGTCCTTTAAGAAATTTTTAATTAATGGTTTGTCTTTAATGACAATCTTTGATGAAAAATTTCTATGTGGGGAGTTTATGTGGAGTTTTGTAACAATTCAGGCAATCTAAGGGATTTGGTTTAAGGCTTTTCCATTCAGATATAACATTTTAATTACCCTGCTTTTAAACCTACCTTTAATATTTGTTTTGAGGGTAGCACAAACAAGAATAGTTCATCTTCCTTTTTCTGTGCAACAGAGAAGGGGGTCCCTGTCCAGTTTTTCTGCCTCCCCCTCCCCCTGGTGCAAAATAGGCTCCTCCAGTTTCCCGAAATATTGAAAGCTGGGTTTTTCTGGACTGTTTTTAGAAGTAGTGTTGTAAAAATACATCACGACTGATTTGTCTATTACCTTTTGGGTTTTATATTAATTTCCAGGGTTAGAACCATATTGTATTGTATTGCATTATTTGTATTTTAACTATTATTTTAATTAATTTTAATTAAATATATTATTGTATATCAAACATTATACCTAACTGAATGGAGAATTTCTGTTTATATATAAGTAAATACAGGAATTTATCAATTTCATTTTTATATGCAGAGCTGTTACCAAAGAATCATTTGATATTTTATAGAAAAATCTGCGAAGGGTTTTCCCAGACTATTTTTTATGTCTCATTGTTAGATGACAAGAATATATTTATAACCTTACCAATACTGGACACTCCCAGACTTAATTTTATTGACTTTATATGTCAGTTAAATATTTTTGATATATTTCTGGGGATTTTAATAGAGGACAAATATTTATTTTTTCCTTGCCTAATCTTTTAAAATTAAAGACAACTTTTTTTCCAATGTAAGGATTAAACACCATTTTTGTTTTCAATATCCAGGTCGTCTCCTAGACGAGCTAGTATCAGTGTCTAGCTCTAGGAAGTGCGGCTTTGTAGTTCAAGGACTTTAGCCAGAACTCTCTTTTTCCGTGGTTGATGAACTTTTGCCACAACACTACAAATTGAGTTTGAGGACGCCGGGCCACAAGTTGGGCCGCGGACGGATATATAGTGTGTAGCAACTTACTGGGGATGTACGGCTTTGTGGTTCAAGGACTTTAGCCAGAACACTTCTTTTTCCGTGATTAATGAACTTTTGCCCCAACACTATGAACTGAGTTTGAGGACGCCGGGCCACAAGTTGGGCCGCGGACGGATATATAGTATGTAGCAACTTACTGGGGATGTACGGCTTTGTGGTTCAAGGACTTTAGCCAGAACACTTCTTTTTCCGTGATTAATGAACTTTTGCCCCAACACTATGAACTGAGTTTGAGGACGCCGGGCCACTAGTTGGGCCGCGGACGGATATATAGTATGTAGCAACTTACTGGGGATGTACAGCTTTGTGGTTCAAGGACTTTAGCCAGAACACTTCTTTTTCCGTGATTAATGAACTTTTGCCCCAACACTATGTCGTATTACCTCAATATCATTATTAATCAACATATTTTCCAGTGCAGTTAGCGGCCTTCTATGCAAGGGTGAGCGAGAAATAGAAGACGACCTTTTCCTCTTCTTATGTTCTCCCATTTTACCTTAAAAATAAATATTATTAAATACAACTAATTATAAAATTTTAGAGATAAAACTTCTCTATTCCTAAAAGAACGTGTATACCATCTTGGCACAAAAAACGTTATGACGTGTGAAAGGGATCGGTAAAGTAGGTAAGCATACTTAACCGATAAAGAAGTTTTTTTATCTTTGAACGTTGTGCCATCTAGCACCGAAAACCGGTACTACTAAGTTATTATAAAGTAATCTATTCGGACGAAGCGCCGAATATAATTGCTGCTGTCAGTGTCAGTGAATATTATTTTTGAAGTCACAGTTTATTGCTAAAGAATCAGTTAGCTCACTCGGACCAGTTGAAAATTCCAAAATAACATCCACTCCAGGGATACAAATTCAGGATACGCAGAAGACTGCTGTTTTATTATAGGCGGTTGTCATATATTCTATTATCCGAGTTGCACAGTGTATAAACTGAAACATTGAGATCCAAAGTGCCGACGCAGAGTGAGCGATCTCATTCTTTAGCTGTAAACTGTGTCACAGGGTTCAAAATGGCCGCGCCCTATGTTGGGCGTGTCGGACCTCTCTCTTGCCTCGTATAGTAATCAAAGTATGTGTTACACAAACATTGCATAAATACATAAAAAAATTTGACGCGCGAGTGAGGCAGCTGACACACAGACAAATATATCAATAAAAAATGTTTATTTTTGTTGACACAAAAAGTACGTAATCAAATATTAAGTATATTCATATTTTCATCAAATATTTACAATATTCAGATATATAAAATCAACGAAGCTCACATGGTTTTACGGTTATCTACAGGATGTAATTTTTATCCCAATACACACACCTAAATGCGTTGCTGTTTTAATACATTTAGCTAAAAATAATTAAAGATTAAATATTATTTATCTTATTTTATTCAGTGGGAATGAAAAGATTGTCATTCATAGGTAGTATGTGCAAGGCTATCATAAAGTAAGGAATATATTTCAGCTTATTATGTATTATTAACAAATTAATTTGACTACAGGATGTGAAAGAAATTCGATTGCTTAAGTAATGGGATTTCTTAATAATGGCTAATTCAAATATTTGATATGTCGTCCATTTTGCTGCTGAACAATCACCAACCGTTTCGTAGAATTGTACCCAGAATTGTATGAGATAGATGTTTGTAAAAATTTTCTTCGCGTGAGTTAACGTGAAAGATTACACTGGTTTACCGGTTTTACTAAAAACTCCTTTTAATTATGATTTCCGTAGTACAACTTTTAACAACGCATTATCAACTACATTTGTAAACTTAAAACAATATTAACAAAGAAAATTTATCACAGCCTTGGCATTGCATCATTATTAACAAAAATAACAAATTTTAACATGGCGATGGCACGTCAATTTGTAATACAAGATGTTCAGTTTAGTAAGAATCTAGTTCTAACGAGCAAGTAAAGCTAAGCCGCTCAGCCTTTTGCGCCGGCTGAGTCCCACCAATCGTTTGCAAGGAAGGCTCACATAATAGCATCTATCATCAATTTATTATTGTAACTGTAATCTACCTTACCCAGGTTGCATTCTTATTAAATTCAAATTCTTTCTTTTTTAAGAGAATACATTTAGATAATTAAATTTTATCTAAGATAAAAGCAATATTTTTGTTCGCATGTAACATGTAACAAGCTCAATAATGAGAAGATAAAAGTTATCCCATGAGAATTCGACCCAAAAACCTCCATAATACATATTTATTTTCAAGTTACAATTACTAAAACTAAAACGCGCTTATCTTCAGTCAGTTTCGAATATTAACACCGATTTCGACATGTTTTGGACACTAAATTCCGAGAATTTCTCAAGGCACGTAATAAATCGGATACTTTTTTTATTCATCCAAATTCGTTCCTACCGGAACTACGACAAATTAACGTCACAAAAAGTAATTAAAACGAGTATAAATACCCAAACCCGAGAAACTCAATATTCATTAATTAATTATTTTAAATCCAGTTTAATTCAGTTATATTGTAGGTTCAGTATTCAGTACCTTTCCTAAACCGAAGCTCTTCCTAACTGACACCTATTCTTCCCTACCTCCTATCTCCCTAACGTTGTCACGTCTTGACGCTCATCGTCCCGCCGCCCCACTTTCCTACCTTTCTTCTGCTCAGCGTTCTACGTCCCGACAAACTATCTCCCGACCGATGTAATGTCCCGCATCTCCTAAGTATTTCCTACCTTATATTCACCCCGAGACAGTACCGTAATAAATACCTTTCTCTACGCTGCGACGTACTCAAAATCAACACCGTCAGAACGCTAGATAAAATTAGTACATAATGTCTAGTTTAGACGAACCAACTCTCTGTATTTTCAATAGTGAGTCAAAAAGGTTAATGTAACTTTCTTTGAGATATCACCGTGGTTTTGCTTTGAACCAACTGGTGAATTGACAATGTTCATTAGCTCAAGGGGGGCACCTATACTAGCCACCCATTTTACTAGGTTTGAACCGTCAAGTATATATGAACATCAACACAGTAAGTTAACCAACTGGCGAATTAAAGCTGTTTGTTAACTCTCTATACTTGTCGAAATAAATACCTAAGAGAATACAATTCTGTGTATATCTAGGATAGAATGAAGCTAAATAAAATATAAACATCAGCACAGGAAGTTAACCAACTGGCGAACTGGCGTTGTTCGTTAATTTCGTTTGTCATCAATCTATTATATCTTAATAGCAAATGAACAAGGCCTGTGTTTGAGCGGGACTTAAGTGAGATCTCAGTAAATAGTACATATTGTAATATACTTTGTAAATTATTACGTTACATTTTAAAGTATGAAAAATAAAAGGATTAAATATAAATTTTGTATGGTTTATTTACCAATTTACACCAAACTTTGCATCGAATCCGTTTATTTTAATTAACATTATCACAACGTGGATAAATAAATTATCAATTAATTAACTACTATCTCTACTACTAGAGGAAAAGAGCTAAATACAGTAAGTATAGAATTGAAAGTTAAACAAAATTGATAGGTAAATAATAACATTTCAGATTAAAATAAAAATCAATAAAAATCAAAGGAGTATAGGGGGTGGGCGGTTACATAACGAAAAATTACCCTTTCGAGATAGTTTTGTAATTGCCAGTGTGCCAGTAGCGTACTAAATTATATTTTTTAAATTCAAATATGTTTAACGTTTCTTCAACAAGAAGAATTTATCATTTTTGGCTGATTTGCAGCAATTTGCTCCCCCTAATAGAGTCTTTTAATTGTTCTAACAATTGGGGAAAGATGTTAAAGACAAACTCAAAGAATCTACAGAGACGGCT
Source organism: Psylliodes chrysocephalus (assembly GCA_927349885.1). Taxonomy (NCBI): domain Eukaryota; kingdom Metazoa; phylum Arthropoda; class Insecta; order Coleoptera; family Chrysomelidae; genus Psylliodes; species Psylliodes chrysocephalus. The sequence goes on from OV651816.1 coordinate 23,737,841, forward strand.
TCCTTTTTTTTCTTCAATAATTATAGATACACCTAGCACATCTCTAAAACTGAGTCTTATTTTTTGCTGAGGCAAGTTAAAGGAAAAGTAAACTATTAACCACCCGTTGGTCTTCACGTTATAATGCTATCAAAGCCCTACATTTCAGATATCTTGATGTTCTTAAGGTTGTGTTAAGAATGATTTTAACATCCAATAATATGGCCAAAATACACAAGTCGAAAGGTTTTAAAAGTACATTAGAGGTGTTTAAAACATGGTTTTTGATTATTTTACAATCTAGAATTTTACATAGCACATTATCAAACCTCTTACACAATGAGTAGCAATATATCCAAAAGTCTAGTACATTTTTCAAAAATGTTTCAAATGATATATGTAAACTTCGGAATTAAATTTTAAACATAAAAAACCGATATTACGGCAAGTAAATGGGGGATATAATTCCAGAATTTTGCCAGAAACATATTCTCAATAATTTTCAGGGCAATTTTTAAAATTTGTTTCAGAATTTTTAAAATTATTTCAGATAATTCTGACCTTTCGGATTTCGATTTGCGATCTAGTATATATTAAATTTACAACTTTTAAATATACTAACAATAAGTCAGTATAGAGTCTGGTATAGTGTAGTGCCAATCAATCGGAATTATGGTTTCTGTGGGGGGCTGAGTGTGACAAGCTACATTGTTAATTTATTGAGAACTAATATTTTGGAGATTCTAAAATCGGAGGTAATCCAAAATTAGACTGTGCAAAAGGGCACTATTTTCAAAAAAAGAGATAGTACCATTGCATAGAACGTAACGTGAACTACAATATGACCGCAAAATCCAAAAAGTCACTTTACAAGTTAGATAAATGTATTATTTTAAACATTTAGAAAACCATTGGGGCTTACGGCCCAAACAAAACTAAAATTGCAATTTCGTTTATGTTAAGAAAAAATTGCAAAAAATGTTGTACTTTTTATGTTAACACTACGAATTTAACTCCATAGGGATTAAAAATACAAAATACCATACAACCGAAGAACAGTACAAAGTATAACAACTTTATTTTCTTAGTTTTTTCTCCGCCTAAAATGCAAAAAATGGTGTATTTTTATCCCACGAACAATTGTAGCCCTCTGTTCGAGATAAAAAGTGCCACTTCAGTCCCTTGGTGTATAATATACTATTATATCCCTTATTGTAATTTATAACATATTTAGCAAAAAAAGATTTGTAATTCGTGCAATAGTATATTACATTACGAGTGTGGAAAGTGACATTTTTCACATGAGTGGGAAATATTGTCGCACGAGGCGCAAGCCGAGTGCGACTATCACACGAGTGTGGAAAATCACTTTTCACACAAGTGATGTACAATATTTTTTCTACGACCACAAAATAATTTCATCAAAAAATGTAAAACCAGATTATTATAATAATTAAAATGTATTTAAAAAAATAATCAACAATAATCGTATTTATTAAATTTTCATAATTTCTAAACAAATAAAAAAAAATAAAAAAAAAAAAAAAATCTGGCACAGCCAGGATTCGATCGCGGTCGTTGGGCGGTCTCAAATTGCAAAGTTGATGCTCTAACCAACTGAGCTAACAGGCCTTACGGTAATTGATTGATCTAATCGCTTATGTGTTTAACCAGAATAAAAAGCAAATATATCTTAGTTATTTTAAAATTATTTTAATAATAATTGTTAAAGATAAATATCTAGGATGTAATTTACAATAATATTTGCAATCATATCAATTTTAGTATTAATAGGGACATTACATAGATCAAAATAGAAATTCTGTGTTTGACATTTTCTGACAGCTACTGCGGAAAGTAGCATATTCTCACTTGGGTGGAAAGTAAATTCTTATTCATACGCGTGTGATATAGGGCACTTTCCATAGGACTATATAGTGTGATATGTGTCACTTTCCTAAGTGGTCGTAGGAAAAATTATTTATTTATTTAAATTGCAAAGCGCTTTTGACACGTCGCGTCCTATCATCAGTGCTCGTCTAGAAAGAATTGTGGGTGCAAATATATAAGATATGTGAATATAAACTATAAATTTGAGTCAAAACGTTAATTTTTAAAAAGATTTTTTGAATAGACAGTTAACAAAGTTAATTTTTGTTTAAATGCAAATTATAGAGAAAATCCTGTGTTGGAGACAATGATTAGGCCTAAACCCTTCATCGTTCGAGTCGAACCTCAAGGAAACATGTGCTTGTGTAGAGATACCCAGCAAATCCCTCTCTCTCAGTGTGGTGTCCATGTATAGTAAGTGTTTCAAACCTAAACTCAAGAGAGCCATGCCATAGCCTCCTCCTCATTAAATCGAATATTTTAATTTGGAAAATTTGTTATAGCTTTATCTGAATTTGTTGATGTCTGCATATTTTTTATTTTTAATTAATATTTGATGCATAAACAGACTTCTATATTTTTTTAAGTTCTTGCTGGCAAAGCCGTAGATTTAAGGATGTATACAGTTTATAGTACAAACTAAAAAAAAAACAAACGCATAGGAGGCACGGGGGTATAGCTTCGAACCCAGGCCCTTTGAGATGTTGCTGCGGCGCTGCTTTCAGCGTTGTTGGACGTGTTTATAAATCAGGCGATCTTGGAGGCCATGTTTGCTTATTTCTCTAAATCCCGATGATTATGTTTGACACTTGTATCAGCAGTTCACACCACAACTCTCTTGATTTTCATAGTTACAGTAAAATCCAATTATTGAAGTAACTAGATTCCATTTACTTATTGCTACTAACTTGATTTCTTAAAATTGTAAGACTTTGAAGTACACCTCTTACTTTATAATGACTCCAAATTATAAAAAATTATTGTCTAAGATGCTTTAACCTTTCAAGCCAATGCTGTACCTAGAAAAAATGAACATATTAATAAATATGTACAATCTTCGTATCCCACGTGTCTAAATTGATATCATCAGTTGACTACAAGTAACACTAATAATTTCATTAGTAACCCTAAAATAATGTTATTGACCTATTTGACAACGCTGATAGTTAAGGTGTCTTAAAAATCACTAAGAAGGGCTATTTTAATTAAATTAAATTTCTGTTCTACCAAATCACGTGGGACACGTTTATTAGTAAACTCGTTAGATAACAAATAATAGGAGGTATTTACATAAAAAACAATGAAGGAAAACGAAATAAGTAATCATATTATTTAACATTTTCTGCTAAAATTCCGCAAAATTCGATCTGAAAATCCAATTCTATGGCCCTACAGACAACTGAGCAGTGATTTGGTGAAAACCACTTTGTAGAGCTCTTAAAGAGAAATTTAAGTTTTAAAAGGTACCTACATTGAATATATTTTTTGATTAAAATAATTATAAATATCTTTGTGAAGCTGAAACCAGACGTAATTTGTAAATGCAATACAATTTACCATAAAAACTATTTAACAGTAGTTTGGACAATATCACAAATAAAGTGGACGACTATTAGTGTCGTTATTGTTATAAATTATCATTACTTGAAACCCTAATTTCTTCAAAGTATGAAAAAATGTTAGAGTAGGATATTCAGCAATAATTTTTGAACAACCAACAATATCAAAGAAAATTTACTTATCAGTGGGAATCCCGGTTAATGACATTTTACAGGTGTTTCAACTCTTTTTAAAATATGGCACCAAAAACAGCATAGTATGTAAAAAAAGCCACCAGATGTCGGTAGAAGATGAAGTACCTCAAATGAAAACAAATAATGACTGCGAATTGTCAGAAAAATTCAGTTAATTTTATCTTAATCGAATAAAAAATACGTCTGTATCCCATTTTTTTTTTAAATAATGGTAATTTATTAATTTCTACTAATCATACTCTATATAACAAACGAAATGGAAAGTGAAAATGAGAAGAAAAATACTATACCACATACTTATAATAATAACCACCCATATATTTCATCAAAACAAAGTGAGTTCATTACTATTTTTCATCATTTTTAGTGTACAAGACAACAATAATTAAATAAGGACAATAGTGTGTATTCTTTCCGACAAAATTGTAAATATTGTTGAAATGGATTTTGAAAAAAATAAGTGTTAAGTGCCATTTTGATGTTATGTTTACAGAATAGTAGGTATTCAATTATAACTGCCACGTTTTAGATAATTAATAAACATTTTCCAAAGATACATGCTTATTTTGTTACCAGTCCCAAACAATTTCACATAGAGGGATCTCCTAATTGTAATAAAATGTGGTTCTTACAAGGTAAATTGATGAAAAGGGTAGGTACAAAAATGATCTGTAAACCTTAATTCCCTACTATATAAATAAGTGTTTTAATAAACTTTTTATTAAATATAAACGCAGAGGATTGTTTTCAATAGATTCATTAACTTATACAACTTTAATCATTTACATAATAAATCAAAGATGTGTAGGTGTAACTACACACAGATTGATAAAGAAAAATGAAGGAAAGGTAGGTCTTTTCAAGTGTGTAAATTTTATTAGTATTCGGCAATATAAAAAAAGAACAAATTATCAATCATTCCATTCTTGTTTACATTTATAATATACGGATGATGTTTTAACAGCCGAACTGCTAATTCTAATAAAATGTACACATATACACATTTAAAAAATTGAGAATACCTTTATTCCTTTCTTTTATTTATCTACAAAATAATATAGAAGCTTACAGCAATTACTATAGTCTTTATTATTTTATTTCTACTTCGTCCACTTCTACTTTTGATATATCTAAATTAAAATTTGACAGGTACTTCATTCATATCCAAGATCAACAATAACTAGACTAGATAATAACTAGACCTCAACAAAGATGAAAGAAGGATTACTTTAAACTAACTTTAATAAATAATATTGCAAAATTAATAGAGTTATAAATAAAATACAATTTTATATTTGTTCGTAAATATAATATATGTTATGCTCCGTGAACATTAGTATAATAACCTGTCAAATGATTGACCAATCATCTGATGGCCAGATCTTGAAGTTGGATACATGTTGATGTTAAAATATACTTTATCTAGCTCTTATAATGGTCAAACGGGTATCTCATCTTTTAACGACTTCTGGTGAATTTTTTGGAACTACGTTGTGTTTGGTTCCATATCGTCTTTTGTTTTTATATGGGATTTTAAGGAAGTTGAAACACCTATTGTCCATCGTGTTGGGAATCGAACCTGCGATCTCTGTCGTACCGGATCAACGTCTTGAAAACTCGACCTTGAGAACTTTTTAAAAATCTTGCGATCTAGAAATTATGATATTTTCAGATTTTCATAAGTTGTTTTAAAAGGAAGATGGCTCGCAATTCCTGGTGTTAAAAGCATTTAGCCTGTAGTGTAACCAACTAAAATAAAGAGAGACAACTTGACTAATATCTCTCTCTCTCTCTCTCTCTCTTTTATAAAAGTATGATAAATAAAGTGGCGGCGTGATCGACTATGAAGTGATTAGGACACCACGAGTGACAGACTGAAAGATTCGTTATCTATTGGCTACTTACGTGTTATTGAGGGAGTGGTAAAGGTTAAAAGAAAACATCTATTGATTTATATCTAATCTTTATTGAAAATATTATAGATGACAGAATCAGAATGTAAAAATTTATAAGTATATAAAATATATTTATAAAGATTAAATATAGGTCTGGTTCGGTGCAATAAAAAAAAATAATTTATCAAATAAGGGGAAAGAACCAGCAAGAAAACCCCAAAGTTATAATAAATACAATAAAACCAATCAAACGTCAATTTGGATACAAATGACAAATTAAGTATATATATATATATATATATATATATATATATAAAAACACATTTAATTACTTGATGTTTTAGTTAAAGACAGAAAAATATATGAAATAATATTCAATTTAGGTTATAGACAGGAAAATATATGAAATAATATTCAATACATTATGTATAAAAAAAAAACAATATTTAAGGCTGCAAGGCAAAAATAAAATAAATATTTTAAGAACAATAAATCATCAGATAACAAACATTGAGCATTACTAGGTTCAAACACACTCGATGCAAAACTGAAGAAGGTTTATTAGGGACAAGGTAATGGGGAAACTCTACAGCTTTACTACCCACCTAAAGTTGAATATTCTGGTGACAAAATCAGGTAAGTTACCGGGACACCTATCCCGATGTTGTCCCAGCCACGGGCGGAAAATTTTAGTATCAATCAACAAGGCATTTTATACTTTTAACTTAGATCTGCCAATGCTGTGAATATCTGATGTTATGAAAACACATAATTTACTAATATAATATTACTTTTCCCTTGCCGAACTTTAAAAATAACTAAAAAATAATCTCAATGTCAAATAAAAATTATAGCAAATTTTCCCTGGTATAACTACAAAATATCAATAAACTTCAAAAATATTTAAATTAAAATATTAAAAGGATGCTATTTTTCACTGATTTAGATAGTAAAATAAGTAATAAAATCAAATAAACTCGTTAATTGGAATGCAAGCAATTTTTTATGACAGATACAAAAAATGCTGTCAAGAAAAAGCATGAAATTACTTATAACAGTGAAATTCAAATCTAAACAGTGAACCATCAACTAGTTAAATAATATAAAAGTAATTGAAACATAATAATTGATTTAAAAAAGGCACTTACATTTTTATCACAAATAAAACTAACAAAAACCTACACCTTTTTAACAATCGCGACATTCCATTCTCTCTACGTTCCAAATCTGACATTCCATAATCATAATCCCCGTTCCTATGCGATGATTCCCTGCTTTTGTTTCCGCGCATCCACGACTTTGGTTCCATTCAACAGGGACCGGAATTAAATACGATCCCTTTCAAGCCCAATCGGATTAGTATTTTAGATTCTGAAAAATTCGAAGCAGCAATTTTCCTTCGGAATTCGTTGGAGGGGGTCTCTGGTAGTCTAAATTCAAAAAGTTGGGATTCCAAAGTTGTCGTTACCTCCGCCATCTTGATTTAAAGGGTTATTTTTTGTATCTTGAATAACTCATTTATTTTCAATTTTACACGGAAAATAGTTTTTACAAAAGTTATTTAAAATTAAATTTCCTACAATTCTGCTTTTTTTTGTACGATCGATTTTTTTCGATTTATACCCAAAAAGAGGGGGTGAATTTTTGGTTATAGAATAACTGGTTTATTTTCAATTTTACGAGAAAAATTGTTATAAACAAAGTTGTTTAAAATTAAATTTCCTACAATTCTGTTTTTGTTTGTACGATCGATTTTTTTGTATTTATCCCTGAGAAGAGTGGGGGTGAATCTAAGTATTGTATTGTCACGTTTATTATTGATGTTGTACCATTATTTTTTCTGTTTGTTTTTTTTTTGCTGATTTTCAAAAATGTTATTTGGTACAATTATGATTCCGATTCTTTCTAAAGTACCCCCACTCTTCTCAGGGATAAATACAAAAAAATCGAGCGTACAAAAAAAAACAGAATTGTAGGAAATTTAATTTTAAACAACATTGTTTATAACAATTTTTCTCGTAAAATTGAAAATAAACGAGTTATTCTATAACCAAAAATTCACCCTCTTTTCGGGTATAAATTGAAAAAAATCGATCGTACAAAAAAAAGCAGAATTGTAGGAAATTTAATTTTAAATAACTTTTGTAAAAACTATTTTCCGTGTAAAATTGAAAATAAATGAGTTATTCAAGATACAAAAAATAACCCTTTAAATCAAGCTGGCGGAGGTAACGACAACTTTGGAATCCCAACTTTTTGAATTTAGACTACCACAGACCCCCTCCAACGAATTCCGAAGGAAAATTGCTGCTTCGAATTTTTCAGAATCTCAAGCCTGTTCTTCACCTAATCCGATTGGGCTAATTTAATTATGTACATAATGCTGCGTGCTTTGTTAATAATTGTTAAATACATTATGATATAAAAACGATATTATAAATGCAGTTAATGAATTTGCTGCATGCGTTCAATTTCCTCATACAGCCGGATCTCTAATTTTAACCTAGCTAGCTGAGAACGGCTTCTCACAATAAAATTAAGTGGTTTAATTTATTTTTTGAAAGCTAATTGAAATGTTTGTTACGCGTCTCACGCGTGACAGAAATAATATACAAAGTAAACATTGGATATTCGTTGACAAACAAGACATTGTTCGCAGACAGTAGCGCACTAAAACGTATAGGGCCTTTTATGATTCAAGATTAAACATTATATAATTTAAAATCTCTTTACTGCAATTAAATTTAATTATAGCTATTATACAGAAAAATAAAATAAAACAATGTTGTAAACATACTTGGCATGGCAAATATAATCAAAATTTTATGGTATATTATGTAAGAATATCCAAGAAAAAAAATGTTTAAATGTCCAAAAACAACGAGTTTTATTAATTAAATTACAGAGCAACGCCAAGATGCTAATTCTATCAATTACCAAGCTTGACTAACTATATTCATTCCAAGGTTGCCAACCGAACTTCACCGATTTACTCTCAAAAACTTTTCCGGATTACTCACAATTACTCACAACTTTAAAATATCAATATTATTGGTTTTTTTATATAAATCGTATATTTTGTACTCCTGCACTTTTGTTTGAATTTATTTTACAACTGTGCAATGTTGCCAAACATCAAAAGAGAAATTTTCAGAACATACAAGAGTCCAATTAGATGCACCTTTTTTCTGTGCATTCACTATTTTAATAACCAAGTAATATACAGGTTGATTCATAACTATTGGGACATAGGCTAAGGGCAGGTTATTTGGACAAAAATATGGCGATAGGACCAAATATACCTTAATAAAATATTGCTGTGGAATAAGATACAGGGCATTAAATTTGAAATATTTTTTTTTCTGATGTCACAGTATATTTATGAATTGTTATCAAAATTGGCATAAAGGCATATTTTTCGACAAGGAATAATATTTTATATATTATTTCACATTTTATTACACGTGAATGATTGCTGATGATGTAATTAAGTGGTAGCTTTTCTTACGAAACTTTTTAGTATTTTTGATTAGAAAATTTCACCCGTTTTCGAGAAAAACGCAATTAAACAACTCACAAAATATTTCATTTATGAAAAGTTTGATTTGCAGTGTCAGATAATTTGCTGTTAGATTATAGTCTATTATTATTATTATTATTATTACTATTATTATTATTATTTAACGCCCTGTATCTTATTCCACAGCAATATCTTATTAAGGTATATTTGGCCCCATCGCCATATTTTGGTCCAAATAATCTGCCCTTAGCCTATGTCCCAATAGTTATGAATGACCCTGTATATAAAACATCTTTGTAATCAGCTGAACAAAAAAACACAGATAAAAAGGATTGGAGAATTAGAGTATCTTCTTTATAAACGGGCCAAATCATGATAAATCATTAATCCTAATACTTAAAAAATCTACTAATAAAAAATATACTTTTAAAATGAACAAAAAAAGATATTAATCGACCAATGGGACTATCACTATCGACACGAGACCTAGTGTTGTAAAATATCAAAATCACTTTTACTCTATTACATTGGCCAAGCAATAGAGGACGCTGCACTTTTAAAACTACAAAATTGTAATTACTGCTAAAAGTGCTAGGGGGTAAAATTAGGCTTATATTAAAATTTTTAACTCACAATTGCCCTTTACTCACAGACTAGTAAACTACTCACAAATGTGAGGAATTACTCACAGATTGGCAATCTTGATTCATTCAAATACCTAATTTCGCTAACATAGCAATATTCAAAGTTAATATAGCGGCAACATCACTCAAAGCGTATCATGGTAATTTAAACAATCGAAACCAAACATATTTTTTTAAAATAGTGCCTTACGAGTACAATCATGTATAGATATATTATGTTAAATTAAAATTAAACTTAAAAAAAACTTCTGAAATTAACTTAAAAACTGGTTCGAAAAGAAATACCTATAAATTATGAAGTCAACAAGAAATGCATAAGTATAGAATAAGGTTTATTTTAATAAAATATTAATCTTCTAAAAACATTTATAAATTGCAGCAGGAAAAAGCTCTTCTATATTCTTTTGGGCACACAAAACAGTATTTGTTTCTACACAAAACAAGTTACCATGACAGTGATATTAGATGTCTATCGTAAACATTATTCATGAATATGTTTGGTTTGGTTCTATACATCTGTACATACATAAATATTAATGAACCAAAAGTGCAGAATACATCGTTTCCGCTCCTACCCATACGAACGCCATTTACTATTCACCTCAATACAAGCAAAGCAGGACCGAAGGTTTGATCTTGTTTTTGTCAACACTGTATGTTGAGTTTTGAAAAGTATCTTACAATTTATGAATTAACTATATTTATAAATAGAAACAAAACTTTACAGAAAAATTTTAATAATAAACAAATTGAACCTTCTAAAATTTAAGATAAATTCAACGTAAACGAAGCACAGACCTAACCAATATTTTGACTACTACGGCAGATTTACACAGCGGTTGTCATGGTTACTTTGTTTGGTTAAAAAAAAGATGTCACACTAGGTATAACCACAGCATAAAGATTACTGTCCATTCATTGTAGTTGTATTGAACTTCTTAAGCCATCTCAAATATTATAAAATGAAGAATAGCACGAATACCTTGCCAATAAAAGAAAAATAACGTCCAAAAATGAGCATTAAATTAGTTTTTTTTTATATAACAAATTTATAACAGAAAAAAATTAAATTATTTTAAAATACTGCCACTGGCCACTGTTTGTAGTCTATTTATGATTTTTTGTCATCAAATCTATTTCTGTAGTTTATCAGCCAGCAGGCAATAAAATTACTACAATTACATTTTTTCCATTTATGTAGATTATTGTTTATGGGAGTCGAGACAAGGTCAAAAAATGGAAATGTTTATCAAGCAATATATTAATTATTATTTGGGAAATTTAGGCCAGATCCATTTCATAGATGTAAAAAATAAACGGTGTTTTCTATTTTGGGTGGTAATAAAATGTCAATTTTTCAATGTTTGTTTTGGAAATTAGACACGTTCAATTTATATTTAATACAGGGTAATTGCGAATACGACGGACAAAAAGCAACAGTAGAGATTCCTTTATATACAGAGCGTTAAAGTAAAATAATTTTCAAATACCCCCGCTTTAATTAACCTACCGCACCCAGGCACCTTTATAATTTATTAATGCCATTTTAATAAAGAAAATATTGCATTCTTATTAAATTCAAAATCCTTCATTTAACGAAAAATCTCCCAGATAATCAAATCTTATTTATGCCACCTAATAAATAATATCTATAAGCATGTCCGTAAGAGATCCAATTTTCCTATACTTGTCTGGGAAACCAACCCGAAACCACCATACAGCATTCATTTTTTTACGAAGTAATAATCATTGAAACAGTTAACGCATTTATCTTAAGTCAAGTTTGATAGTAACATTGTTTTCGACACACCCCTTTTCTATCCACCCAAATTTGATCTCACCAGAGTTACGTAAGTTGACGTCACAAAAAGTCATTAAATTGGGTATACAGACCCGATCCCGAGGGACTCAAGATTCATTAAGAAATCAAACTCAGTTTAGTTGATTTCAAACTCCATTTATTCATTATTCTTCAAATCTAGTATATTTTCAAGTTCAGTATTCAGTACCTTTCCTAAATCGACGCAGTTCCTACCCTACCTCCTATCGACACTCCTACGTCGCGACGTTATACGTCCCGACGACCTATCTCCCGAACGTGGTCACGTCTCGATGCTCAACGTCCCGACGTTATCTCTTTTATCCAACGCTCTACGTTCCGATGCTTTATACCCTATTCGACGCTCTAAGTCCCTACTTCCCTACCTCAATGCCAAAAATAGATACTGGGTCAATAATTTAAAATAAATTTATTATTATATTATTCATTATTGTAGAAATGTATTGTTCATTGACGTCGCATTTGGGCCGCTAGATGAAAATGTTCCAGTATGCATTTGCCGTTTTATTATACCAGCCTAAAACTATTTAAGAATTTGGTCTACCGAAGTGCCAATACACCCTCCCTAATAGCTACTAAATTCACCACTCAGCTGATTGGGGTAAATGACACTTCGGACGGCTAGACTCACATCTTACACAAATGTGCTTGATATCATGCAGGGTTGGACTATCTTAAATACTTATCTCTTAATCTTCGCACTGTAGGTGATCTGCACATAAGAGGTAGTTCGCTGTTATTTATCCGGCTCTATTCTAGTAGGACTACACTACATAAACCCTCCCTTGGTGAGGCTGAAACATAAGGGATATCCGTAGCATGAAAACTGCAAATCTAGAAGATAATATCAATTTTCTGCTGTCGACACGCTTCTTTGACTCGGCCATCACAGATGTGGCCGACTAGGCAGAGTAAGAATACAACGCATCTGTCTACGATTGGAAAACTGCCAAACACATTGTAGACGATGTCTAAATTAGATGGGCAATATCTAGCTTCTCTCCATTTAAATCACCAGGCCCTACTCCAGTGTGGTCTGGAAGAAGTCACACCGCACGTGGTAGGTATATTCAGATCCTCGTTGGCTCTGAGGTATATCCCCCAAAAGTGCAAAAATGGAAAGAGGTAAAGGTAATCTTTATACCCAAATCTGGACGGATGGATTACACTGTCTCAAAAACATACCGGCCAATAAGCCTGACATAAACGATGCCATGAAGGCATTGGAAAGACTATGCAAAGGTGCATTAGGGATTTAGTGATTAAAACAACACCACTACATCCAAATTAATATGCATACCACCCGGGAAGATCTACTGATTCAGATATTCACCTAATTGCTGGCCGTATAGAGAGATTACTGGAAAACAAAGAGTCCGCCTTGGGTGTTTTCATAGACATAGAAGGTGCTTTTGATAATACGATATTTCCCAAGATAATAAATTCACTAAACAACAGGAATGTTCCACACATAGTTAGTGGGTGGACACACAACATGCTTTCAAAGCCAGCAGTAAACATATGTGACTATAAGAGGCTTGATTGCGAGGGGATGTCCAGAGGAAAGGGTGCTATCATCTCGACTGTAGAACATGGTTATTAACACCCTCATCAACCACCTCAATAATGAGAGTCACAACACAATAGCGTATGCAGATAACCTGGCCATCATAAGACATATGCTAACATACGGTGAAGTTGTCTGGGTACCAAAAACCCAAAAATTTACAGCTATCTGCAAACTAGAACAACTTTAAAGAACACCATGTCTCAACATAACAAGAGCCATGAAAACCACATCTACCAGAGCCATGAAAGTCATTCTTAGTCTCACTCCACCTGATATTTACATCAAGGAGGTTGCTCTGATTACAACGATACGCCTCCGCATGGTTGGAATAGATCCTGATGTAGGATTTGGTGAGACGAGATGTCGCTTTTGGCAAGAAGCGCTCGATATACTGCCATTACTTCAAGCGAACATGGACTCCATCTCATTGAGATATATCTTCCATAAGCCATATAAAGTTATAATAGAACAAACAGAAGATCCGGAAGCGGCAAGTATGATTCATATCTACACCGACATTCTAAAACAACACAAGGATCAGGATGTGGAATATACTCGGGGAATTCTCAAAGCAGCAAAAGAAATGACCAGAAATAATATCACTGAAAGAAACATGTTCACCTTTATATATAGGAGACAAGCCCTACTCACCCTGGGCAGACCACGAATTTATTTAGGGTTCGTACTAAAATGTCACGAAGGTTTGGCCGAAGTATCCATCAATAATAAAGTCAACTTAAAATGGATCAAAGGTCACGCCATATTGAAAGGTAACCGTATTGCTGATTGTGCCAAGAAGGCAGCCAACCAAATACTTTTTGGACCTGGCCCTTCTATTGGACTAACAATATCGGTAGTGACAATCCTAATTAAAGAACATTCTCTTGTGAAATTCAAGGAAAGATGGGATGCAAAAAGAAGCTGCAGACTTGCCAGGGAGCTTTTAAGTTATCCTGACAACACTACAGCGAACTGTAACTAGACAGAATCTTCGCCTGATCACAAGCATTCTTACTGGACATTGCCAACTACGGAATCATCTCCATATCACGATGCTATTAGAATTCGCACTCTGTAGGGAGTGCGAATAAGATGAGACCATCCAGCATATCTTCTACTATTTCCCGAAGAACCTCTTGGTGACGTTGTCAACTACATCACATCTGTAGGCTGGCTCACGAGCTAGAAGATATTTATCTACTTAGGAGGATGCACAATGGGCCTAGTGAGGCCTAAGTGCCGTGGGTTAAGCCACCCTTGCACGTTACAGATAGTGCTATTATTGGACTTGTAAGGAAAATCCGGAACCAACTTGATTGAATTTTTAATCATTAAACGACACAATGTAATTAGAATAAAAATTATACGTCTAATATTATACAATAATGTAGACTGACCAGAGCACTATTAATTCCATTTTTCCATTTTTTTTCTTGGAAGAAATTCCCGCTTGTAATTACTAATTTTTGTCAAAATCTGTATCTCTTCCACTACGTCGTAATTTGATTCATAATTTTCAAATTTTGATTAGAGGATGACATCCACATACCAAATTCTTGGTGATCGTCATCTTTCAATTCTTCTGCACTTTCAGAAGAAACTTAAACTCTGATGGGATCTGCATAGAAGTAGGTATTTATTTTAAAGAAGGTTAATAAGAATTATAATTGAATTACATACCTTCTGGAACCACATATAAACACTTTCAAAAGGCTTTTAAAAAGCCATTTTCTTAAATATGCAAATAAACAAAAAATTTGAACACTAATCCAAATACAACACTGGAATACCAAAACTATAATATTGCAGTCAACGTGGACTCCTCTTACACAATAGAGAGTTTTAGCAAATGTACGTAAGATCTCCGCTAACGTTACGTTAAACTTAGATTGTGACATTTTTCATAAACATTCAAAGGGGTAGATTACAGTATATCGCTAAGGTAACGTTAGCGGATGGTTAGCGGTGTTTGCTAAAACTCTCTATTAGAGAGTTAAAGCAACGCTAGATACGTATGCGTATCTCTCTGACGTAAACGTAGAAATTGACGATACGTTTAAGTAATCTGAAAGAAAAAGATAGTTAAAGCAAAAACATTGACGTTATCATATCTACAACTTTGAGTGCTTTTTGAGAAAAGTATTGTTAGTTATAGAGAAAATTTTGATTTTGGAGAATTTTTATAACGATGATGCTGTAAGGTTACAAAATTTACAGGATTGAAAAAATTTGGAAAATAAAGGTGTTTTATATTAGAGATTCAATTTCATTAGCCTATTTGAAATTGAATGAAAGAGTCTTTCGATTAAAAAGAGGGACATAATTAGACTTGTTAGGGCTCTTTTGGCATGCCAAATATGATTATAACAAATTATTCTAGCAATTGTTTTCTGAAATATTTTTTGTGCATATATAAATTACAAATTAATCTTATTTCATATTATGGTTCAGAATTTGGCAAGCATATAACATTATAAGTTACAATCTGTCATTCGTTTTATTAATCGGGTGCGATCGGATGCTTCCGAAGTATTTGCTCGAGTCGATACGAATGCGTATTAGGCATACGTAAGAACACGTACGTTTACGTCAGACGTAAATAGATACGTAGGGAAAATAGCGGTCGCGCATGCGTAGTTATCATTAGATACGTTTCCGTATACGTTGCTGGCATTGCTTTAACTCTCTATTGATGCGTGCCAGTGCGTGCCACATAAATGAATAAGGTTGGAAACTGAGTCAATACGAAATAAAAACTTTCAACTCCACAAAACTACAATTAAATGCTAACGTCAACGTAGATTAAATAAAACAGAATAACGAGTGGGATGAGAACAAATAGATAACGGTCAATTGAGCCAATAAAAAACATACGAAAATATACAAGTAATAAGAATTTGGCGAGTTCCGATGTACTGGAGCAACGATACCAAGCATGAATTATTTCTACGGTAAAATAAGTGTGCCAAAAGTCAACATTCGCTTAATAATAATAAAATGCAACGCTTCACTTTTTTGAAGTTTGACAACTATGCATTTGTGTGTTTTCTAAGTCACTACCTTGGCAGTGTGTTTGTGCGCATATGTATACAAATATATATTAATGATACTGATACATAATTATGGGAAAATAAAAATTATCTCTTACCAAAACTATACACCAGATATACTAAACAACCATTTGTACTTTGTATAGTTGGAGGTAAAGATATTCTTTCTTCAACGGCAGCCCAGGGACGGACCTAATTAGTTGTATGTAACACTATAATTTAAGATTGTCTATTGTATATTTCAAGAGGAATGTTATACGTATTTAAATATTATCACATTATTCTCATAATTTCCTTCTTCGATTATTTAATAAATATCACCAAATTTAGTTTTAAAGGTAACACTTACGAAATTAATCCGAAATAAATATTCATGACTTATATTCAAAATCGCCATGAAACTATATTATTTCATTTAATTTAAGAATTTAAATATTAGATTGAATATTAAAAATCAATGCAGGATGTTACGAAAAATGCTTGAACTGTAATTTGTATCTTCTTATTATAAAAAATTTAAATTACTGTGGAATGTATTAGTCTGGCTTTATTTTCTAAAGTGATTAAAGCATGCAAGCCTTTTCACCACGTCAAGGTTACATTCCTAGAGGAGGAAAACAGGAGCAATGCCATGTTCCTTTCCAAAATAACGTGAATAACAAGTACGTGGTTACGTTTAATAACGTAAAAATATAACGAAAATGGAAAATCAAATCTCATCAGAACTACCTTCTTCACTTGATGTGTTATTTAGGTTTATATAGTAAGAATAAGCCGGAAAAACTAGTTGGTTATTTTCGATTTTGGTAACATGGAGGACGCAATTGGACCATAATTCTTGAGAGATACAACTAATAACATCTTTCAGAAAATTCAGGATAATTTTTTTCTGACCTCCCTTTTGATGTTACTATAAATTAATGCTATTGTATTAAATGTACAATAGTACGGTAGTAGCTAAGTTTGAGATTCAAGCCTTTCAATATTGCAAGCAAATCTTTTATTAAAGCTAAGGGCGGATATGATAGGTACACCCATTTTGTCCAAAAACGAGGAAATGACCTCTTTTCGAGCTTTTGCTTTTGGAATTTCACTAGTTTGACGAGAGTGGTAAGAGGCATTATCCATTACTATAACAGCCTTTGGTGGCAAATTAGCAATTAATTGTTCACCAAACCATTTCTCGAAAAAGGTAGATGTCATATCTTGGTGATAATCTGTTGAACAACTCGAAATATTCTTTGCTGATAATGGCAAGCAATTTGACACAAAACCGTTTTGATTGCCGGCATGTAATATTATAATACGTTTTCCTCTATTTGAAGGAGCATTCACAGAACATTTAGCAGATTGATCAGTCCATCCTTTTTTCACAATATCATAAGTGTCGTACCAAGTCTCATTAAGATACACTATGAATCTATCTTGCTTTATCTATTCTATTTACGTAATAAATCATAATTCTTTGAGATTTCATATTTAAGGTACGGATATTTAAAACCCAACGAATGGAGCACTTTTCTAGTGGTTTTGTCAGATTTGTAAGGAAAACCGGGAACCAACTTTATTTCATTTTTACTTTCCTATCTGTATACAGATAAGGAAAGTATAGGAATCATGATTTTTTTCGACCTCCAGTTTTCGACGGATTTTTACATTTTGGGGTCCCCTGAATCCGTATTGGCTATTTTTGGAATGATGTGTGTGTGTGCGCGTGCATGCGTGTGTGCGTGCGCGCGCGTGTGTGTGTGTGTGTGTGTGTGTGTGTGTGTGTGTGTGTGTGTGTGTGTGTGTGAGTGTGTGTGTGTGTGTGCGCGCGCGCATCGCATAACTCATGAACCGATACACAGAAAAACACCAAATTTTAAACTTAAGCTTTATTCTGGCGTCCAATGAATTGATTGGATTTTGGACAGAGTCGGAACATCTGGGGGGTACTTTATAGGTGGTCATTTTTATATTTTATGGTTTATCTGTTATTTACGTTTGGAGAAGAAAATTCTTTAAATAAAAGTTACTTACAATATTATTATCAATATTTTTTGTTTTATACAAAATTTTTCTAAAATGATCCGTATTCGAGAAATTTGACAAAATGTAAAAAAAAATATTTTTTATAAAAATTGTTCGAATAAAAGTTGTTTGTAATATTATTCTCTATAATTTTTATCCCATACATAATTTCTCTAAAATAGACCGTATTTGAGAAAATATATACATTTCGAATTTTGAAGAAAACTCAAAAACGGATAAAGGAAAAAAACATTAAACTTAAGTTTTATTTCGGCTTGACGTGAAATGATTAGATTTTGGACAAAGTCGGAACATCTGTTATTTATGTTTTGAGAAGAAAATTGTTCAAATAAAAGTTATTTCTAATATTATTATCTATAATTTTTTTTTATGTCAAATTTTCCTGAAATGGTCCGTATTCGAGAAATTTGACAAAATGTGCAAAATTCTGATTTTTAAGAAAATTGTTAAACTAAAAGTTGTTTGCAATATCGATCTCTATAATTTTTGTTTTTA
Source organism: Psylliodes chrysocephalus (assembly GCA_927349885.1). Taxonomy (NCBI): domain Eukaryota; kingdom Metazoa; phylum Arthropoda; class Insecta; order Coleoptera; family Chrysomelidae; genus Psylliodes; species Psylliodes chrysocephalus. The sequence goes on from OV651816.1 coordinate 23,756,512, forward strand.
CATGATTTTTCTAAAATGGACCGTAATGGAAAAAATGGAGGAAAAATGCTAAATTTAAATTTTTCAGTATTTTCGTTTTCAATGAATATCTATAGAAAAATGTTTCGAGTTAGATGTATGTGGAAAATGTATATATTTAGTTTATCCTCTAATCATTTATAGAGGTGCTACAATAGATTGTACAAAATAACCGGAAAAAGCCTATAATAACTAGATAGGAAAGTGATGTGTTGGGCACATCAGAATTTTAATCATTTGAAAATACTGCACGTTGTTATTAGAAAAAAAAAGTATAAACCATTCTTCTAATATTCTCCATCATGCAGTGATCTAGACTAATTAGATATTTTTGATTCCGCTTTTTTCTTGGAAGACATGCCTTGCTTGTAATAACTTTTTCAAAGTTTTTAAAGTTTTTGTAGAAACGAGTATTCTTTCTATGACACCGTAATTATATCCATTATTTTCCATTTTTAATTGGTGGTACATAATTCGAATAATTTTTTGAGTTGAGGGTGACATCCACATACCAAATTTTTGGTTATTATCATCTTCCTCGTCTTCCTCCGCCAATTCTTCTTTACACTCAGAAGAAACTCTGATGGGTTCTGCATGTAGGGTCAGTCGGGGCAAAAGCGCGTTGTTTGGGGTAAATGTGTTATTAAAAATCTAAGTAATAATATTCTAAATAATAATAGGAGAAAACTCAATTGTAGTGTGGCAAAATGCAATTACCCTATGTTTACGGGACCAACTAAAAATTAAAGAATATATTACTAAAATTTATCATATTTTTCTAAAGCCAATTGTTTGTTTCATTTAATTCTACCCTAAATGTTGAAATGGTAATCGTAATAAAGTCTCATCTACTTATTAGTAATTAATTAATATATGCTTATTCAGCTTGTCACTTTTTTTAAAAAGTGTTCTCGTACAGTTTTTACATTTTCTTCGTATGTAATAATATTTGATTGTGCCAAACATCAACATTTTCCACTATAGAATCTGCAGGTAAAATAACCCCTTTTCTTTTTGAATCACCCCGTATAGGTAAACAATAATGTAAGCTGCCAAAGCCGACTTTACTGTTTAAATTTTATAATTTAGTTGTTTTTGGGGCGCAACTGATCCTATGTTTTTAAAAAATAGTCAATCAGAATTATAATTGAATTGGTGAGTTCAAAAACCGTACAAGTCCAAAATTTGGCATTTTAAAGTAAGATTTTGTTTAAAATTTATCTCTTCATTGATTGAGCTTAAAAACGGTACCTATCCGTTAGCGTAGTACAGCTGATTATACCCGTGAAGTTAGGCGAAAAACCGTACATATTCGTAACTCGTTAAAAGGTTTTTATTGTTTTTCTAGGAAGGTTGATTTTGGACATGTACGGTTTTCGAACTCACCGATTCAATTATTTATATACTTTCAGGGATGACATTGTTTTCATCACTTTCAAAAGGCCTTCAAAAGGTAATTTTTTTATAAACCAAAAAATCCAAACAGTAATTGAATACAACACTGGATAAACATGGTCTATTTGTGCTCACTCAACACAGCGATGACACATCCAAGCGTGGCGAAGAACCACTTAGAACATAAGTTGATCAAAATCACAGACTTATAATTGGATATCGAGGTCCACGTTGACCGGCATTTCTTACAGGATATCGTGGGCTACTACAAATAGAAATTTGAGAAAGGCTCGGTTCAGCCAATACGAGAGAAACTGTTCATCGTTAATCGAGCATCTCTCGGTCTCGTCATACAGCGATGCTAGGCATAAAATATTTATGCGCTACTATCTTCGAGCATATTTGCTCGAAGGGTACTATGCGCTAAACGTACACAGTCGTTTAACTGTGATAGAATTGAACGCATCACTTTTTTGTAGTTTGACAACTGTGTTTTCTAAGTTTGAACCTCGGTGGTGTCTTTGTGAATTATATATAGATATATTAATAATACTGATATTTAATTGTGGAATAGTAAAATTTATCTGTGCCGCCGACTATATACGCCATTGCTCTTTTGCAGTCGGGCCTGTCCAGTCAAAAAATTGATGACATGCCTGGCATGTTCTTAAAGCAAACTCTCATTTTGTTCGGGTTTCATATTTATCTTTAAAATTTAAAATAAAATTAACAATTTTTTGTTTTGTTTCAGATGGTGAATCAATCGCTGTTCGCCAACTATGGATTGATATTTGGCGAGTACATCAAATCCATATCCGGCGGGCACGCCACTGGAATCACGCTGGTGATGGCGTTAAGTGTTGTAGTGACTAATTTCGCCGGACTGATAGTGGGACCCTTATTAAAAATTTTAGATATTAGGACTTTTACGTTTATCGGTGTCGGTTGCGTGGGAACCGGTATGATAATTTCTAGTTTCGGTACTGCTATTTGGCATATTGTCATCGGATACAGTATATTTACAGGTAAGCATGTAGAACAGAAACTCAGTGAATATTGAATAGAAAATTAATAGACAATATTGTATATGAGGTAATTCACAAAAAAGTTTCTTGAGCAGGAATTGGAAAAATTAATGTATGTATGTCTAGCGTACATTCTTCTTCTTTTTAAGTGTCAGTTTTGATCATAGACCTCATATTATCTAACTAAGATAGAATCGCTCTTTATACTGTTTAACCAATACACCTTTTGTCCGCATCATACCTATATCGGTACGTCGCACATAGACGTAGGATTTCGGGAGGATTTATTTAGGTAAAAATTATTTATTCGCCATATCTTAATAACATATACACGTTCAATAGGTCTTCTGAATTTAAGATACATTCAAAGAAACATATTTCAATATAATATATACAGGGTATTTAAAAAACCGTCTGTACATATTTTCTTATAGATTAAAATAGCAGCTCAAATTGGAGAAACAATTTTATTAGTATTTGAAATAACGACGAAAAATTACTAGACTAATCCATTCAATCATAATTACGCCCTTATTTATTACAATCATTCATATTGTGTTTTATATTACGCAGACAGAGCTGTCGCATCGAATGCCGTATTAGACTATGGTTATAGTGGATGCGTTTCTGACGAACTGGCGTTCGGACGAAAATGTCGGAATTGTTGTTCAGATCAACAGTGGTTATTTTGCATACACATTCTGAAGAACTGATTGTAACTTTCACCAGTTTTTTGTTTTGTTGCGATATATCCATGATGAATGACAAGGACGATTTAATAAAAATTTGACATTTTAAATTAACTAAACCTAAATTCCTATTTAATAATATACAACAATACTAATTTATGTAGCATGGAATATGTGTATACGATTTGTATTCTTTTCTTGCGCAATCTTTTCCCATTTTGTCGAGATGGATCTCTATTATCGTAACTTTTATCTTTCATGTGCTATAAACCAATTAATTTTTCTACATCCATGTTTGAAATTCACATTTCGCATTTAAATTCGTCCGAAAAAACAAACTGATTTGAAAGAACTATTGTTCTGACAACTTCGTACGGGTTCTGAAGAACAATTCATTCGTAATATAACCACATCTATTTATTGCTGTGTATTTGGTTTTTTCGTGCATATTCTGACGAGTTCGTCCGAACGCCAGTTCGTCAGAACACGCATCAACTGTAACCATAGCCTTAGAAAGAACGTGACGCCCAGACAGCACACCAAATCCTTTGGATATCTACTGAACATCCCAATATCCACTGAATGTCCAGTCCATGGTGGATATCTATTTTATATCCATGAGATGTAATTTATAGACATGCATATGTCCATAAATAATAGTAATTATATAGCAAATTATTAAAAAATTACGCCATTGTGGCTAATAGTAACGTTCAGATATTTAAAATTAATTTTTTTAAGATATATTCAATATACCATGGACATCCACTAAATAATCAAAGTCTAGGCGCGAACGCAAACCATCGTGGATATCCACTAGATGTAATTTTTGATTTTGCTTACTAAGTATAGATGGCGATACCACTTTCACATCTACTCATGCTTAACCCGCCGTAATTGAGTTCGATCGAAATTGGTTTTTCAATCAGACCCCATTACAGACTGGAGTCGAGAATTTCCATTTATTGCTAAAGAGTCCTAATAAGGATGACTTTCTCCTTAGTGGGCAAAATCAAAGGCAGAGTGTTGAAAATATTTTAAGTGTTGAAAATATTTTTTCTCTGCTATTTTATTTCGACGTTATTCAATAAACATTGGTTACTTTTATGAATCTCTACTAAAGATACCCATAAAATATTTTGCTGAATATCCGAATTCTTCTATATCCTGGGATATAGACGGACATTTGGTTGGATATCCATATTGGATATCCACAAAATATATTCTGCTTGCTTTACACAGCTGTCACACTTCATAATTAATTACGAACTTTCCTAGAAATCACCTTCAACTGATAGTTGCCACGAGAAAAATACATTAAACTGATAATAACTGGCAATAAGAATGCAAGTATACTTCCTTAAAGTAATTTTAAAAGCCTTTTGTGCGTTTTACAGCCTTGTCACGTTAATACCGAATTATAACCATAAACAATCCTTGACAAAAAACTCTCATATACTCTTTCATAATAATTTGACAACTACGTAGATAAAAATTTTTGCAATTCGATTTTTGTAAACAAAATTAGTTAGCTGTTCATCAATAATGTGAAAGTGCTAAATTGCGATTTTGTTACCCTAGTATCATTGTTAAAAAAATACATGAGTAGCAAATAAAAATATAAAAGCTATGTACTATTATTTTTACATCCGTATTGTCACGACTACCTTTCTTTATAAAAAAAAACTTATTAAAAACAATAAAACAACTTTATTTCAGACATAAATTATACAAATAGGCTCTTATCAAAATATTCCCATTAGATTGCACGTCAGAGTTGTCTGCATAACGGTATGACAGCTCTTTTAGGACCAGCGACAATTTTATACATACCTTCACAATGTTAAATAAATCAAGCCTAAAGGCCTATTTATAAACTTGAAGTTGTAGTTACCGCTCACAGATGCAGCTTCCGTTAAAAGTTAAAAACCTAACTTTTACATTTACGCACTTATATTCTCCGTTACTTTCACTGTTCGCTGTTGCACATTCAAACATAACAAAGTTTTAAATGTTGATGACAAGTTGGCATTGCAATGTTTCCAAAAATATAATTATACAAATGGGCCTCTCGTTTGGGTTCATTCGGCCAACTTGACGGTAGCATCGCATTGAATTGGCTGCTCGTACAAACCATTGGGCTAGATTCAGTAAGCAATAAGCTCAATAAGCCAGCAATTTGTTGCTTTTGTGCTCATACCGTTTTCGAGATAAGGCCTTCGAATATGCGATGCCAACTTGACGGTAGAATCGCATTAAATGGGCTTGTCGTACAAACCATTGGGCCACATTGAGTAAGCGATGGACTTAATGGGCCAGCAATTTGTTGCATTTAGGCTCAAATCGTTTTCGAGATATGGCCTCCGAAAATTTGCAATGCCATCGTTGTACATTCGATAACTCATGAACGGATAACCAGAAAGATTTTAAACATAAGCTTTAACCCATCCCGTGGTGAGCTTATTAAGATCGTTTTTTACTTTATGGAAAATATATTGTATTTACGCTTCTAGAAGAAAATTTTTTAAATAAAAGTTGCTTGCAATATTATTATCTATAATTTTTGTCTTTTACATAATTTTCTCATATTCGAGAAATTTGACAAAAAGTGCAAAATTCGAATTTTAAGGAAAATTGTTTAAATGAAAGTTGCTTGTGATGCCATTTTCTACTATTTTTGATTAATACATGATTTCCTTAAAATATGCCGTATTCTATATATTTAAGGAAAACGGCAAACGGATAAAAATACCCAATTTTGAATTGGAGCTTTAATCCATCGTGTGGTGAGCTGATTAGATTTTAGGCATAATCGGAACATCTGAGGGATACTTTATAGGTGTCGTTTTTCCACTTTATGAAATATATGTTATTTACTCTTGAAGAAGGAAATTATTCAAATAAAAGTAGCTTGTGATGTTATTCTCTATAATTTTCATAAAATGATCTATATTCAAAAAAATTTTAAATAAAAGTTGATTGTGATTATCTATACTTCTTGTATTTTACATAATTCGAGAGATTTGGGAAATGTGCAAATTTCGAATTTGGAAGATAACTCAAAAATGGATAAAGACAAAAACACCAAATTTTAAACTTAAGCTTTAATTCATCCTGCAGTAAGCCTAGTAGAAGCATCTGGGGGGAGGAGAAATATCTGTTATTTACGATTGGAGGAGAAAATTCCTTAAATGAAAGTTGTTTGCAATATCATTCTCTATACTATTTGTTTTATACATGATTTCTCTAAAATGGACAGTAATGAAAAATTGGTGGCAAATTTTAATTTTTTAGAATTTTCGTAAGCAATAAACATAATATAACAAAAATATGTTTAGAGTAAGATGTGTGTGGAAACTGAAAGTATTTAGTTCACCCTCAAAACATTTGCAGGTGTGTAAGTAAAATAGGTTGTACAAAATAAACGGAAAAAACCTGCAATAACTAGACAGGAAAGTCATGTGCTGAACTCATCAATTTTTTTTTCGTGGTAAATGGATGATATTGGATATTTAATAAATAGATAAATGGATCAGGATCCTCTCGTTTGGTCTCAATGGGCTCATAATATTCGGCGAGATCTTACCGTTTTCGAAATATGCCCTTCGAAAATATGCGATGCTATCATTGACGATAACATTTAAATGAATGGATCATACAAACCATAGGGCCAGATTCAGTAAGCAATGGGCTCAATGGGCTAGCAGTTAGTTTTGTTTGGGCTCGCGTTTTCGAGATATGGCCTTCGAAAATATACGAAGCCATCTTGACGGTAGCATCGAAATGAATGGGCTGGTCATACAAACTATTGTGCCTGATTCAGTAAGCAATGGGCTCAATGGGCCAGCAATTCGTTCCGTTTGGGCTCACGCCATTTTCAAGATATGGACAAAAAAAGTTTCGGAGCCATCTTTAGTAAAACATCGAAATAAATTGGCGCACGCGCTCACACACACGCACGCACCCACGCACCTACCCACGCATGCACGCACACACACACACACACACACACACACACACCCACGCACGCACGCACGCACGCACGCACGCACGCACCCCACACACACACACACACACACAGGGTGACCATACGTACAGCATTTCGCTGTATTATACAGCATTTTCAAAATATGTCCAGCATTTGAACTTGTACAGCAAACGTACAGAAAAACGTCGTATTTGTCCAGCAAACGAAAAAATCTTTGTATCTCACAATCATATGTATTTTTTTTTGAAGCGATAGGTATCGGAAGTGTAAAACTTTATTTTTTGGCACACCTAGTGGGTAAGAAAAAATAAATACGGTGAACATTTTATTGATTCTTTTGCTTCTACCAAATAAGATAACGTTATATATGACTTCTCTGTTTCTGTATTTATCTATCTCTGGGGAGCAAAAAAGGTCCTCTGATGACTTCTGTGTTTTATTTTTATAAGGCGAGCTAAAAACTCGGCACCCTTCTAAAGTTCATCAATGTTGTATTCGTCTTCAGCGTTCAGCATTGGGTTAAAAGAAATATGGTCTCCCTAACCTGTGCGATATGTTAACTTTTTAATCCTCACTCAAGAGAACGGTATAGAAACAGAATGCTCTTAAATAGAGATAAATATATGTCGCCGAGTTCGGACCTCACTATCACATGCTTGTCATCGAAAAGACGTGATTAAACCAATTACTCTTTTTAAATCTTTCACGTTCAAATTTAATTAATCGTCTTATCTTTATTTTACCTGATACGTTTGTTAACGTATTGTTATAGAGTCCTTCTCTCTTTATAAAGACACAGTCACTATAGATATGTACATATTATGTCCGTTTTGCTCGCTGTCACTACGAACTGGATTATAGGATTGTAGAACAAGATCGTATTATATAAAGCTATTTTTCTTCCAAAATCCAATTCAATGAAATATTATCCATCTTCCCAAAATTCAATTACCAACTACACACAGGTTGCTTGATAGCAGTGGAAACAATGTGGGAAAATCTGATTACATTTGTTTACCATTCAGAAAATAGGTTTGTCATTGTAGAAAATTTAACGTCCTTGTCTATAACTAGCAGTCGTTCATTGATGTTTACAAAAACATTAATTGCTTAGCTAGCCAATATTATTTTTGTATACAATTTTGTTGCCAAAATAAATAAAATTTAAAATAAAAATCGCCCATATTTATGGATTGATAGACATCAGAGATAGGACGGATACAGGAAAAAATATCAAAGTCAGTGGCAGCTCGTGGCCTAGTCTACGAGGGGCTATTTTTGAAAGGCAATAAATATAAAATTTATCAAAATTTACCAAAGCACTTTGGATTAATCGATATTATTCCTTTTGTTGTTGTTGTTGTTGTTGTTGTTGTTGTTGTTGTTGTTGTTGTAATGTAACTAGTTAATGCAGTCTGTAGGTACCCTGCAAAACCGCACTTTATAAAATATTAAGTACGTAAATAAACAAGGAAATCAAAACAATGCTAATGCGTCCAGAGTATCATCCCCACATATCCACTTGATTTTATTATACACTTGCTTTGGAAATCGTCTTGCAGATATATGCACCATTTGAACTTTGTATGCATGGGTATAGGAATATATTTGTAATTTAAAAATATCTATTATAAACTTGGGCGAAAATATTTAGTTATTTAATCAATGTCAGGAAATACTAGAAATTAATTCAATAAAAGATTCAATAACTTTAAAATGGAAGGTAAAATTTAGAACAAAATAAAATTAGATAGAAATAAGTATTAAATGATTAAAAACAATAAAACGTAAATAAAATATTAGTAAAATAAAATAGTTAAAATAATTAATGTACGTATGAGATGGCGTACCTGATGAAATAAAAGAAAAACAAGTATGAGCAATCAAGTTTACCAAAGCAATTTTATATTAAAGAAAGTTATGAAAAGGTGATATTCATAAACAAAATACTTATTATCCTAATTAACAAGAAAATTATATTGATAAATCTTTATATCAAAATATTGATTAAAAAAAAAAATATAATTGATACAACTTTAAATTTTCCGTAATTGACACAAAGTTAGATTCTCCATAATTGACAGAAAATTAGATTCTCCATTCTGTTTATACTGACCGCAATGCCCAAACTATCGATCGATATATAAATCAAGCCATTACTAACACACTGACCGCAATGTCATTAGCCCGCACCACAGGTACGGCGACTCTGGAAAACTGACCACAGTAATCCCAAAATAAACTCATACACTGACCGTAATGTACTACTCCAGAATAGACAATGTAGCTCACTTAACTTTTGATTACACCTCGTAGAGAAAAACAAAATAACAAGAAATAGTCAAATAAGTTTTAATTATTTAATACAACCCTGTTAATTAAGGACCTAAGGATCTCTCAATACTTGACAAAATATCTTTACGTCAGAATTGGCAAAATTAACTATAGAAGGTTGGTGGATAAAAATTTGTAATCGATGTTAAATGTTATTATAAAAACAAAAAACGCAAAAAAATATAAGACGTTACGTTAATCACAAAACAATTATTTTACAGGGTTGCGCTAAAAGAAAACTACAAATCATAATAAAATAATTAATTCTCTTTTTATTATTTTTTATTTTCAATTATACAGGGTTATTCAAAAGATATGTATATACAAACATAATTCGGTTATAACTAAAACCAAAATAAAGGTATGATCAGTAACGAGTTTGACATATATTCGAGATACGCCAGTACAAAATACGGCGGTGTAGTGCGATATAAATTATCTGACTCATTCATCAAATAATTTAAAATTGGTCGTGAATATGGATACCAGATTCAAACTTTTCAAAATACCCGATCAAAGCTTTCAGATACATACAAATTATTATTCAGATACTTACTATCCACCTCTAAAGGAGAGATAAATGGATAAACATAAGTTACATATTAGAAATATAGTAACGGTATTGTTTGTAAAAAGATAAAATAGGCGCCGCTAGAATTTTTTTTCAGTGGCAAAAGGTACAAATGTGAACCTAACCTTAAAACCGTACGACCCCCTACTTGACCCCATAATTATTTAAAGAGCGGTACAATTTTCACATTGTTACCTCCATGGTTGTTAACACGTTATAAGCCCCGGCGTGGCATTCAAAAAAATGTTTTGTTGCGACCGGTTTTTTCTGCTTCAGAACTTTATATTTGGTCTATATACACGTGTAGGTAATGTTCAATATATGCTGAAAAAGTTATTTTCAAGCTTGTTTTTGTTTTCTTTTTTGAGGCATCGCGTTGATGCCACTCCGTCCTAAGGATCAAATATTCCCATTTGGATCTCGAGTACCTTCCTAATGCAATGCCTCATTCAAAAAGCCAGCAACTACGCCGACGCCGCCGAATATCGATTATTCGATCGTCATTCGTTCACTAAACGTCGACACCGTTGTGCCATTTTGTTGTTTGTACGTTGGCTATACTTGGATATTTGGTGTTCATATAGTGCATTTTCGTATGGGCGTTCATAGTTTATTTTTATATTGGCGTTCATAGTGTATTTTCGTATTCATGATGGGTTCTTACGAAAAAAATCAAGAGCAACTTCAGGCCCTATAGAGTGGGGTTATGTCTGATGAGGATTCCAAACAAGCGCACGAACCTTTTACTGACTGTAGCCGGTTCCTAAAAAACTAGTTAAAAAAATCTATAGTACAGAAAATAGACCTATCGAGAAAGCACACCTAATACCTGCAACGTTGCCAAGTAGTCAGAAAGCTAAGGTAAGGCTAAAAAGTAGTATTTATGTCTATACAATTATGCAGTTTTTTATAGGGTGATATAAAACAGACTACTATAGCTGATATTGGCTGGGCCAAGCGGATTGCAAGACAAGCATGGTAAAAAAATTTACTTTTGTGTAACTGACTAAATATTTAATTGCAGGATGATTTAGTTAGCAATACAATTGAAACAGTCATTTCCGAATTTACCAGGCAAGACTCTGAGATAGGAGAACTAGCTGATAATTCAAATTTATTATGGCAATATGTGGATGGTTCTAACTTACAGAAATTTGTGTTCAACTTGGATGGATCTGGTATTCAACCCGAGTTTTATAATCTCTATGAAAAAGAGCCATATGATTTTTCCAAAATATTTTTGACAGACGAAATTGTAACTTATATAGTGGACCAAACAAACCTGTATGCCACTCAAAAAGCGGCAAAAGCAGGTAATCCAAATAAATCAAAAGATTGGATTCCAATTTCGACTCAGGAACTAGAAAGGTTTTTTTGCTTTTATAATTTGGATGGGTTTGCTGACAGCACCTCAATTACGTGATTATTGGAGTGAAAACGAACTTTCAACGAACGTAAAAAAAAGTTATGCCGAGAAATCGCTTTGAACAATTATTGCTTTCCATATGTTGCACTTCATGATACTGATAGTGTCAACAAACAAAATCCAAAGTTTGACAGGCCTAATAAGATAACACCACTAATAGAAAAACTTATTGAAAGATTTCAATCATGCTTGATTCCTCAAAATAATATTTGTATTGACGAATCTAAGGTGCCATTTCGTGGCAGACTAAAATTTAAGCAATATATAAAAAATAAAAAAAATAAATTTGGCATTAAGTTATACAAGCTTTGTGTTCAAAATGGATATACATAGGTATAACTTGAAAGTTTACTAGGGTAACAACACTGAATGAGGCGGAACAGCGTCGTTCAATGTAGTGATGCAGTTATTGAATGGCTTGTTAGGTAAAGGTCGCACACTGTACACTGATAATTATTATAACCAGCGTTACATTGGCTCTCGAACTGTTAAAACGTTAAACTTATCTTGTTGAAATAGTTTGGTCTATTAGAAAAACTAACTTTTTAGAAGTCGTTAAAAAAAATTTTAAAAACACACGAACGCTAAAGAAAGAAACACTGGTGTCGTCATGTTGAAATGGTTTGTGAAAAGATATGTACTAATGCTCAGCACTAAACATACATCTGAAATAAAAAATATTCCCAAAAGAAGTCAAACCATCCCAAAATCCCTTGTAATAATTGATTATAATGAATCAAAAGTATTTATAGACCTATCGGACCAAATGAAGGCATACCATAACTGTTTCAGAAGAGGTACTAAATCGAACCCAGACAACACACCAAATCCCAGAGATATCCGCAGAATATCTTTTGTGGATATCCAATATATCCACAAGATATCAGAAATATTCCGTGGATCTAATATGGATATCCAAATGTCCGTCTATATCCAGGATATAGAAGATATCCTAATGGATATTCACTAGTAATACCACTAGAGGACAAAAAATTTCCTGATATTAATTTGACCTCGCGTGGTATTCGGTAAGAAAATTCCACGCCGAATTATGGTTGAAAATTAAATATTTTTAAAATTTATTTTTCGTTTCTCAACAATGCAAATTATTTTCTCCAAGTCACCAGTGAAACATAAAAGGTGTTGTCGCCTTGATTGTTGAGTTGTCATGGTAACTAAGTGAGACCCTAACCTCGAATATAATTTCAGTTTTGAAGTTGTCAAGCGGCCCGACGTAAAAAAATGTTTCGCTGCAATTATTTAGGCCTTTAAATTGCTTATTTCTATTCATTGTAGTTGCATGGGAATACCATTTCAAAATAGAAAATAGTATATTCTTTAATTTTACGTAAGTTTTGAATAACTACAAGTGGTAGAAAATTGTTTTTCTGCGTTTTTATTAACATGCGTTATGAGCGCTTTAAAATGGTATGAAATTCATAACCAGCGTCAGCAAGCATCAATCGTAGGAGGCTGTGATCATTGTATTTTGACAGTTCAAAACATTAAATAACTCGCGTTTTGTTGCGATAAAGAATATTGCACAGCAAGTAAAACCAACAAAATTACCTATTTGTTTAAAAATGAATCGATTTGAAAATCATACGCTATGCAAAATATGCGTGAAATTGTCTGATGTAATGATCAATCATTGCACCATGACTTACTTACTCGGATTAATAGAGGATTGTGGCTCCAACTTGAAAAACGAAAATTTGTTCCGAATTGTCCACGAATATTTGCACCTAAACTACGCAAAATTCAAAGTGCTGAATGGGAAAAAGGTTAATAAATTAGTGTCTAAATATTATATATATTTTATTAGACATAGACACTAATTCAAAGCATCCAAAGTCCTGCATTTTCGCCATTAGGAAGAAAAGAAGTGGCCGAAGAATATAGAAAACACCTTAGCATTGTAACTAAAATGTATCAAAACTAAACCTATTATGTGAACAAATAAAAACCAGTCTGTCAAAAATGGTCTGTTATTGTAAACGTCAAAAAATTTCCAGTATAATTCGCTGTTGGGTACCCCACGAGAAAAAAATTTCCACTAAAATACCTCCGTTGCCATGGTGATCTGTCAAAAACACGTATTTTGATTGGTTCAAAATTACAGGTGTGGAATTTTCAGCAAAATATCTAATGGGTATCTTCCAGAAAATACAAAAAATCACAGATATCCACAGAATATATTTTGTGGATATTCAATATATCCAATATGGATATCCAACCAAATGTCCGTCTATATCTCAGGATATAGAAGATATTCGGATATTCAGCAAAATATTTTATGGGTATCTTTAGTAGAGGTTCATAAGTAACCAATGATTATTGAATAACGTCGAAAGAAAATAGCAGAGATAAAAAATATTTTCAACACTCAAAATATTTTCAACACTCTGCCTTTGATTTTGCCCACTACGGAGAAAGTCATCCTTATTAGGACTCTTCAACAATAAATGAAAATTCTCGACTCCAGTCTCTAATGGAGTGGTTAGGACACACATTTCGATCGAACTCAATTACGGCGGGTCGAGCATGAGTAGATGCGATAGTGGTATCGCCATCTATACTTAGTAAGCAGAATCAAATAACATCTAGTGGATATCCACGATGGTTTGCGTTCGCGCCTAGACTCTGATATATTTAGTGGATGTTCATGGGATATTGAATACACCTTAAAAAAATTAATTTTAAATATCTGAACGGTACTATTAGCCACAATGGCGAGCACAATGGCGTAATTTTTTAATAATTTTCTATATAATTACTATTATTTATGGACATTTGCATGTCTATAAATTACATTTCATGGATATAAAATAGATATCTACCATGGACTGGACATTCAGTGGATATTGGGATGTTCAGTAGATATCCAAAGGATTTGGTGTGCTGTCTGGGAACAGGAAGCTGGCGATGGAAATGATGTTTGGAACTGCATTGGTAAACGCGTTTGTTCTTTATAAAGCAATTACCCACAACTAAATTTCAATTTATGAATTCAAAAAACAAGTAGCCATGAAATTATCAACATCTAAATAGCCCTGAAAATATAGATAAAATGAATATTATAGGTAGTAATAATCATCGTTTGATAAGAGGCAAAAAGGACAGATGTGTTGTTTGCTACGCAAGAATCAAGCAAGAACTGGGTAGGGCCGAAGCACAAGAAAACGCCACGATCAAAACAACTGTGTTTCATTTGTAAAACCAGTATCTGCATTTCTTGCTTTTTTAAAGAACAAGCAGCAATCAAAAATTTTTAAAATACCTACTCATCCTAATTAGTTTTTAGTTGTGCTGCATTTTTAAAGATTTATAAAAAAATTGCTAAAACATTATCGTCTGTTTTACTATGCAATAAAAATTAATAGGTTTTAAAATTTCCCCAACTCGCTAACATATATATGTACCCTTTGGACCGCATATTTTCAAATCCCATTACATTTAGATGGGCAGCGTGCAATCGCCTTGATTCCTCGGCGTCCGAAATTAAATCTTACTACGTGGCATCATTGTAGTGTCACGCGGTCCCATGGGAACACTAAAAGTGAGACATTAGTGAAATGTCACCCGGAGCTTACCTTGTTAAAAAGTGGTAATCTTTCACATGACTGGTAAATATAATCCGTATTTATCATTTTAGACCTAATAGTCCTTCAGCTGACTGCAAAGAAGTCGCGCGTCCCCTTTTTTGTTGGCATTTGTAGTTGGGTACAGGGGAGGAGGGTGTGCAACATGTGGTATGTCCCGGGGATGGAAGCGGCCATGTGACTTGAAAAATGAAAGTATAATTGCATCTATGGATTTTTCATTTCTTGCTGGTAATGAAATATATGCTCCTACACGTCAAAAACAATTAAAATTGCCTTTGCAAGAGTTTTCTGTCGGCAGGTTTTGCAATTTCCGCTGTAGGAATTCCGGCCATGTGACCGGCGATATTTAAATTTTTCAACAAAATGGAGCAAGATAGTCGTTTGTCAGAACAAAGTTTCTACACAAAACACGTTACCATGGCAACGATGTCAGATATTACTATCATTTATCATATACTATTATAAACAAATACTTCACGTCCTCACACGTTTTTGGTTTGGTTCCAAATATAAATAAATAATAAAATACAGAACTTATAATTTATTTATAAAGAAATGTTTTGTTCGTGTACAAACATTGAACGTAGTATTTTTATGTAAAATACTAAGGGTAACTTGACAGCTTTGTTGCTCGCTTAGTTGTGTGTGAATTCGAGAGCTGTTTCTCGCCTAGTTTAAATTAGATATAATATTTCTTTTTAATAAATGATTTTGAAGTTATTTGTACGTAGTTTGAGGTTTTTTGTTTTATTATCCAAGTTAAGATTGACTTTGAATATCACCTCCTTTTTTATGAATAACGTAGATGTAGGAAACACATTATACATTATTTACGTCAAATTTTCAGTTTTTGTATCTATTTCTTAAATCGTAGAAAAAATCGTGTGCATTTTAAGCGAAAAGTTCGTTGCCGTTTTCAGCAAATTTCTGTCTCAAGCGGCAAAGTATCATTGTTTGCTCTTAATACACAAATAGCTATTTATTTTTATACTTTACTACTCATATTTACTAATGGGAACTAAAATGTTCCAAGATTTCTTTTAATAAGATCCAACCCATTTTTTATGCTCAAGCTGTTCTTTCGTAATTTGTGCCATCATTAAAAATAGACAGATGTTAAAATTTACAAAATCATGCCACAAATCTGGAAAGAGAGAACCCTTCTCCCAAAGTTCAATCATGAGTTATCAAATAAACCCTGAATTTAGTTCACTGTAGTAACTAACTACTCGATTTGGTGCTATGTGTATTAGTATGAGAGACCACTGCAAATTTCGACCGTCATCTGATAACGAAATGAAATATGCTCCAAAGGCATGTAACAATATTGTACTTTACCAAATTGCACCTGTGCCAATCCCTATCCTGAGCAAAGTGGCTAAAAAAAATTATTTTGTATTCAAAAAATCACATAAGACATGACAGCGACAATTGTGTTTTCCCTGAAAATAACAATCCTAATTCATTGTAAACCTAGCTTTTAAACCTGAATTATTAATATGTTTACCTACCTTTTAAACCATATTTATATATAAAAGGAAGAAGTATGGCATTGTATAAACCATTTGCAGAGATAGTCAATAATAATTATAAACTCTTGTTAGACAATTATTTTAAACCATAATCATAGTAGTTTTTTGTCGTTTCTATGGCAACCTGCAAAAATGAATCACAACAATAGGCATACAAATAAATTTTTAAATCAGCAAACATTGATTCATATTTTTAATGATTTTTACCTAATAATCGTGGATAGATGTTTTTGTGCAATATGAAGAGGAAGAAAATGTTTCCCTTTAACGATATATATCAAGATATATTTGAATGTAATTTTCTAGAAAACTTTAAGGGCAAACAAAATTAGCGCTGTCATGCCTTATGTGATTTTTTTAATATAAAATAATTTTTTTAAGCCACTTTGCTCAGGATTGGGATTGGCACAGGTGCCATTTGGTAAAGTACAATGTTTTTCCATGCTTTTGGAGTATATTTCATTTCGTTATCAAATGACGGTAAAAATTTGCAGTGGGCTCTTGGGCTATATAGCAAAAACACTGAAAATATCCTTGAGTTTATAAAAACTATTATTTGGTTTTTGTGCTTTTACTGTATCTGAGAGAATACGTATCTTATCACTAGTCTAAAAGTATTCTTCAACTATTTCTGAATGTTCTCAAACCTTTATTAAGAGAAAGAATCAGCAACAATTTTAATTATCATGGTATAAAAAATAAAAGGTAGGATATCAACAGTGTCAAAAATAGGACAGCCACGCGCATGGCGTCACGCGTAGAGTTTGTATAGTCTCGAATTTAAAAATACTAACGCAGTGTGAGGAAAATATATGCTAACTTATAGAAATTTGATGAATATTAAGGATAATATTTTAGAAATTACATGAAATATCTATGGATATTATTATGGGGCATTTAAGGAAAGAACTATGAAGGAACATAAATGCAAATACATACATAAAAGAAATATTTTTTTTAACAGTTTTTCCTTTTTTTTTTTAATAATTTATTTTGTTTATACAAATTCGACTTCTAAAGAATAGTTTTTATAACCAGGATAATAAAATAAAGGGTATCTTCGCAACTCGAAAATGGGGATCCTGGTAACAATTTCACATCTGGATATGTCGAAAATTTTTACCTGATTAGGATTTGCAACTCATTTACCTGCATTATTTGACCAAATTGAATAAAAATAAGTTTAAAAATTTTTTTTATATAATATAATGCAGAAATTCATATAATATAATATAATAATGCAAAACATAAAAAAATGTACTAAATACAAATAACTGTTACAATACAAAAATAAAATAAAATGTCGCTGCATTTTCCTGGACCTAGTCGCTGACAGTTTTTTAAATCATTCATCAAGTACAAGTCGAAATTTTCTCTTTTTTTTTTTTGGTGACATTTACAATTTTACTTTTGCTTATATTGCGAAATTTTTAGCCTTCAAAGGGTAGAGTCTCCAGTTTAGAAGTCCCAAGTTGTGAAATTAACCAATGTGATTCACATTGGTTCATTCACAACTTCACATTATGTGGAGTTCTGATTTAAGATCTCTCTTATAATTGGAAGGTTGAAAATGCTTAAAATACATATGAAAATTTATCTGCAGGGCCACAAGCCACTGCAAGGGCTGCTCCATGCCGAATTTTCTTGGGAAGGATGGTAGAATTGCCTATTTAACATATTTTTTTTTAATAAAAGGCTCATGAATTTTAAGAATTTTAATGTAGGGAACGGCATGCTCCCCTGGGCCTCCGCTGGAGCCGCCCTTGGACCACTTCTTACTTCTGACTAAGCTCTTACTATCGAGGAAAGCGAAAAACCATAATATCTTTCTTGAATCCTTTCCTTTAATTGTTACTGTTACATCCGTACCGCAATTTTTCAATGTTTTTCACTAAAACCACTCACAGAGAACAAAGTTTTCAACATAATTTAATACAAATATCTGCCTAATATCTTATAAATCACTATAAACGACTCACAAACTACTGCAACATGCGTCTTTCATATGATATTTATTTCGCGCCAGCTCTATTAACTCTACGCATGACGTCAGTGCCGCCATGACACCATGCGCGATATCCCCCCCAAAAACACTGAAAATATCCTTGAGTTTATAAAAACTATTATTTGGTTTTTGTGCTTTTACTGTATCTGAGAGAATACGTATCTTATCACTAGTCTAAAAGTATTCTTCAACTATTTCTGAATGTTCTCAAACCTTTATTAAGAGAAAGAATCAGCAACAATTTTAATTATAAAGTCCAACTTCTAAAGTAAGTAGAACAAATTATAGGAAGATAAAATGAAATAAATTCTATAAATACAAAGTAAACAAAAAACCTAACCAAAGTTTTGACAACTATAATTCTATTGACAGCTCCCCTTGTATTGTTTAGAAAAAATTACATCACACTATCATGGCATTTGAGGCATATAAATCAAACAGACCCAATCAAACAAATAGAACTAGTAGGGACCCTACTTGATCATTTGAGAAAGCTCCATAACGGGGGCAGACATAACTAAGATTGGCAGAGCTACACCGAGGCACTTATTACCACCTATAACCAGGGTTGCCAACCGGTCTTTACCGATTTACTCTCAAAAACTTTTCCGGATTACTCACAATTACTCACAACTTCAAAATATTAATATTACTAGTTTTTTTATATAAATCTTATATTTTGTACTCTTGCACTTTGGTTTGAATTTATTTTACTACTGTGCAATGTTGCCAAACATTAAAAGATAAATTTTCAGAACATACAAGAGTCAAAACAGATGCACCTTTTTCCTGTGCATTCACTATCTTAATAACAAAGTAATATACAGGTTGATTCATAACTATTGGGACATAGGCTAAGGCAGGTTATTTGGACAAAAATATGGCGATAGGATGTCACTGTATATTTATGAATTGATATCAAAATTGGCACAAAGGCATATTTTTCGACAAGGAATAATATTTTATGTATTACTTCATATTTTGTTACAGGAGGCGCCGCGTGAATGATTCCTGATGATGAAATTAAGTGTTACCTTTTTTTACGAAATTTTTTAGTATTTTTGATTAGAAAATTTCACCCGTTTTCGAGAAAAACGCAATTGAACAACTCACAAAATATTTCATTTATGAAAAGTTTGCTTTGCAGTGTCAAATAATTTGCTGTTAGATTATATAGTCTATTATTATTTAACGCCCTGTATCTTATTCCACAGCAATATTTTATTAAGGTATATTTGGCCCTATCGCCATATTTTGATACAAATAACCTGCCCTTAGCCTATGTCCCAATAGTTATGAATCACCCTGTATATAAAACATCTTTGTCATCAGCTGAACAAAAAATACAGATAAAAAGGATTGGAGAATCAGAGTAGCTTCTTTATTAATGGACCAAATCATAATAAATCATTAATTCTAATACTTAAAAAAATCTACTAATAAAAAAATATACTTTTAAAATTAACAAAAAAAAGATATTAATCGACGGTTGGGACAGTCCCAATGGGACTATCACTATCGAAACGACACCTAGTGTTGTAAAATATCAAAATCACTTTTACTCTATTACATTAACCAAGCAATAGAGGACGTTGCAATGTTAAAACTATAAAATTGTAATGACTGCTAAAAGTGCTAGGGGGGTAAAATAAGGTTTATATTAAAATTTTTGAAAGAAACATGGTTTTAATAAATTATCTGATTAGGATTTTGCCTAACTATCATGAATATACCCACGCTGACTTCCCGATTACTCACATATTACTCACAATTGCCCTTTACTCACAAAATTACTCACAGACTAGTAAATTACTCACAAATGTGAGGAATTACTCACAGATTGGCAACCCTGCCTATAACATAGAAATTAGGAAAGCTCAACATACCAACTTAAAGAAAGAAAACATTCTGAGTGGAGATTAAGTCCACATTTGCGGCAGCGTGACTGTACAAGTATGGCTCTAAAGAAACTTTACGGAGGGTGAGTAGGAAACAGCTCGCCTCTTACCTGGGAGCACATCTTTTCTAAAAAGGGATACAAGTGAGGTAATTAAGCGGGCCCTCCAAAGATTCCGCAGCATTGACCAAACACATACATGCAGCAGCAATCGTTTAAAGTGAATTTTGTCAAAAAAGAAAAGTATCTGGTCAGGTGGCCGGAATTTCTACACCGGAAGTAGCAAACCCGGACGACAGAAAATGCTTTAAAGGAATTTTTTTGTTATTGACATCTGGATGCATATAATCCAACAAAAAAAATTAAATCTATCGACAAGAAACTTTCCTTTGAATTTTATAGGTCACATGCCCGTTTCACGGGAGATAGTACATGTTGTTCACTCTCCTCCTCTGTATCCAGCTACAAATAGCCAACAAAAAAGGTAACGTACCGCTTTTTGCAGTCAGCTGAATAACTAATATTTATTCAAGTCAAATATATTCTGTCTTGTGTTCGTGTTATAGTTTTTTATTGGAATAATTTTCAAATGTATTGTGTGTAATAATGGATCTCTTCCACTACCACCAACCGCCATGCAATCGCTATTTGTGTTTTCATATCATTTTATTATGTTCTTCTTGTTTGAGTGTATTTTATTTGTCAAACAAATATTATTTAAATATTGAAATAGTAAATGAAGTAGTTTTGATAGGTTTCTGCCGATAAGAAATGATAATAACGAAATTTTCGATACTTTATCAAGGTTATAAAAATATACGAAGTTTATCAAAAAACATATCATTGTATTTGTAAAATAAATGTTTTTATCTTTTGACTAGAAAACATAACTTTCTTAATTATATGGCATACTTATTATTATCACTATCATTTAAAACTAGTGTCGAAAAAATTTACTCAACAAATGTAAAAATCACTTCTGGGGATATTACCGTTCAATCTGGGATCCAAAACCATATTATTCATAATGACTTTTTAATTTTTAGTGTTTATCATTTGGTATAAACACTCATTGAATATCACCTTGGTGGTCTGTCTGTCTGTCCGTCCGTCACAAGCGTTTTCTTAGAGACTATTATTTGATGCACACTTCAAGTTGCCCAAGGGCCAATGTAAGTAAAATTGCGGTATTGAGGAGATCGCATCATAAAATACTTTATATGTAACTTTATCAGTGATTTGTAATAGGGACAAAAAAAACTCGTTTGTATGTTTAATCTTTTATTCAAAAAATAACAAGTAATATCGGTATAAAAAAATAAGGCGTTTGGAGGTATAAACCATATTTGTTGACAAACGAAGCAACTGAATAAGTGACTCATCAGAGAGGAAACACATATTTTAACTTCATAAATTTCATATTGGGAAAGTTTTCGCAAAGATACGTCCTTCCCAGCATTAAGCCCATTAAAGACTTAAGTTTCGCAAGTTGGAGTAACGTTATCCTGGGAGTAACTTAAAAAAGTCTAATCCTATTTCGCTTTTTCCTTGATAAAAAAGATATAACTGCAAACAGATATAACAGTAGAAAACAGCTATTCATTGATATAATATTCATCGATTCCACAGTATCGATACGCTGCAGTTGTAGGCTAGGAGTGAGGAGACATTTGGTGTGAAGTAAGGGACGGGATAAAGGGAAGGATTTGACGGCGAATTCATCTGCATTTGTCATTGTATTTTATACGAGTTAAAAATGAAACTGTTAAAATTCTTCATTTCATGCTCTTTACAGCTTGGAAAAAAAGAAAAATTTTGTTTTACTAGTGAAGACTGGAAAAGCTTAATTTTATTGTTAAATTCACCCATGTGACCACATTAATTAGGCTTATTCAGCGGAAAGCAGTATATCTTCAAATTTAATTCGTTATAGTGAGATGTCAGGTGCGTTAAAAATACAATGGTTGATAGAAATGTTTTCTCTATATTCAATTTGATTAACCATTTCCGTAGTGCCGGACTTATTTTTAAGAAAAAATGGAAATATCCTTGCGTAGAGCGAAGACGCGTAGCAGTTTTCAGCGCTTAACCAACAAATATCGGTGTGAAGAAACAAGTCACCATATGTAGTAGCATCTATTTCGACTATAAAGTCACGAAACTTTCTGTGAATCAAAGCACGATTGCCCAATTTTATATTAGCTATTTAACAACCACTGTCATGACATTCATTTGACTTAAGGCTTTTCACATAGTGCCTCTTGGTGAACAATGCAATGTATTACACGACAGTTGATATTGTTTTGTTTGAGTCCTTCAAATTCAATTTCAGTTCCTATCAAAGATCTGGCGCCATCAGTAGCAAAACAGGAACATTGATTAAATCCTCCGTAGTCTGATACCACCTTATTTACAGCTTCAAAAATATCCGTATCCTTGTTTATACCATGAAAAGAAGACATTGGACAGGTTATGCGAAAGATACATAGGGGATGTGGTGATTACAACACCACTACACCCAAATTAATATGCATACACCCCAGGCAGATCTACTGATTTAGCTCTTCACCTAGTTGCTAGCCGGATTGAGATCCTGGACAATAAGGAACATCCAAGCTGGGTGTTTTCATAGACAGAAGGTGCTTTTGATAAAATCACCTTTTCCAAGATAATACACTCATTAACCAACAGGAATGTTCAACAGATGGTTAGTGGATAGATACATAACATGCTCTCAAAGCGAGTAGTAAACATAAGTGTCAATATAATAGGTTGGTTGCGAGGGGATGTCCACAGTAAGGAGTGCTATCATTTCTACTCTGGAGCATGGTCCTCGACATCCGCACCAGCCGCCTCAATAATGACAGTCACTACACAATAGCATATGTAGATGACCTGGTCATTCTGCAAACAAGGAATATAGAACAGTTGTGTAAGGACTGTCTATTAATCCCAAGAAGGCAGAAATGGTAATTTTTGGCAAGAAAAATGATGAAAATGAAACTAAAACCGCCAGAGCTCCTAAACCTAAACACAAAACTAAACTTTGTAACAGAAGTAAAGTACCTAGGTCTCTCCTTTGACAGCAAGTTACCATGGAACTGACATCTAGAAAACAGCAAAAAAATCATACATTGCTTACGAACAATGCCATCGAACCGTGGAGCTCACCTGGGGTCTCTCCCAGAGTCGCCGCATGGACTTACACGGCCATCATACGACCTATGCTAACATACGGGGCAGTTGTCTGGGTACCGTAAACCCAAAAATTGACAGATATAGGCAAACTAGAACACATTCAAAGAACAGCATGTCTTAACATAACAGCGGCCATGAAAACGACACTAACCAGAGCTATGGAAGTCATTCTTAGTCTCACTCCCCTTAAAATTTACATCGAGGAGGTTGACTCTGATGACAGTGACTCTCCTCCGCACTGTTGGAATAGAGAAGTCAGGAGAGGTAGGTCCCATTCATATCTTCTACACGGACGGTTCTAAAACAAAACAAGGCTCAGGTTGTGGATTATACTCCAGTTCCTAAACATAAAATAAGCTCACGGCGATTCTTATGGCAGCAAAATAAGTTTCCAGAAATTATATTACTGAAAGGAATGTGCTCATTTATACAGACAAGCACTACCTCCACCCTGAACAGACCACAAATTAACTCAGAGTTAGTACTAGAATATCACAAATATTTGGCCGAAATATCCATCAACAATGTGGTCACCTTAAGATTCACTAGCCAAGAAGGCAGCCAACCAAATACTTTGTGGCAAACCTAATCAAAGAACATTCCCTTGTGAAATTCAAGGAAAGATAGGATGAAACAAGAGACTGCAGAGTTGTCAGGGAGCTTTAAAGTTAGGCTGTCAATGCTACAGCGAACATGTAGTTGATTACGACTAGACAGAATTTATGCCTGATCACAGGCACTCTGACTGGTCATTGCCAATTACGGGAGCATCTCTATTGGATGGGGCTGTCCGAAGATAAGACCATCGAGCATATCCTCTACGATTGCCCGACGCTATCATTTATTAGAATATTTGTGTTCGGCGAGAGTTGGCTAATAAGGGGTTAATATAAGAGAAGCACCTCTTGGCGACGTTGTTAACTACATCTGTAGGCTGGCGCACGAGCTAGGAGGTGCCTATTAACTTAGAAGGCAGTACAATAGGTCTATTGAGGCCTAAGTGCCGTGAGGTAACCCACCCTCTACACTTGCAATTGTTTGTTGTGACAATGATACCGTTTCGAATTTGTTTTATTCAATTGTTTTGCTATTTTGATTGTACAATTCTTAATAAGCACTACATCATTGAAAGGTTTTCTCGCTCTGACATATCCAGCATTACTTCGTGAGAAGCGTCAATACTGCATTTGTTATCAGTGTCAGACTTTTTCAAAAAATTTGTTTGCTGTTTTAGTTTTTTCTTATAATCCATTTCTCTGCATACTGGTAAAACTTATTCTCGTGAAACGTAGTGTAAATGTCGTTTCACATTATATTCTTTAAGAATTGATAATACTTGCATACAAATAATACAATGAAGTTTATTTTTATTGCCTACAATTAAAGTCTTGATTCCCAACAGTCATTATATACTCGATGTTCGCTCGTTATTTTTCTTTTCTGCGAAGAGATATTTCACTTATAAGAGCTTAAATTGAGTTGCTGCGTACATAAAAAAAAACAACTACAATTATAAACAATTAAACACTTATCAGTCGTAACAATACACTTCTCAAACCATTATCAACTGTTTTTTGGTCTTTATTCCACACTCTCTGCTCGATTCGCTTTACTCAACTGTCTTATGAGAGTTAATGGCAATCCGAATAATGTTCGAGAGCGGTCCAGTAAGAATCGATATTTCCAATGTTTCAGTATCTTCGTTGTTATACCTTCTAGGCATCTACGGTGACGTCACATAGCCTATATATGATATTTTATTTCATCGTTGGTTTAGGAATGGCTCACTATATTTTTTAGGCCTATTTCTTTATATGTTTTGCTGCCATTGTATGGGGTATCAAATGAAATCTCTTTGAAGCACGTTTTCAAAAACGTATAAAATACCTACGTTCGGTTGTTACTTTTTCGAGAAAATACTTAAAAATTGTTGTCCCACCAACTTATTTCACGAACGTTAAATATAAGGCACAGGTTGAGAGAAAACTAGGAAGATATTGCAAATTTCTATAACGTCAGCCACTAGTGACAACATAATTAGAGGCAAATAAATTCCATGTTAAATAAGACTTATTGCAAACATGAAATTTTGACATTAGAGTCCTTGTCCCTATACATATTTCTAACCTCTTTTTAAAAATTTTAAATTACAGTTCATCTATTTGTTCTTTATAACAGTACATAATATGGACGTTGATATGCAAAAAGGAACCAAGCGACAAAATTCCGAAAATGAGTTCATATACTTGAAAAGATGTTGGTTATTTTTTATATACAAAAGTAAAAAAAATCTAAATTGTTGAAAAGCAATAAAGTGCAATTAGAACTTTTTATTTTTTGTCCTGATTTTATTATGTTGCAAAAATTTTAAATCTCATTTTCTCAAAACTATCTTGTCACTTTGTTCCTTTTTACATATCCACTTCCATGGAAGAGGCATTAGAAATTACCATTTTAGAAGGTTTAGATGATGACGATAATAAATATTTTATATTAAAAAACTTCGAACTGATACGAATGTCGGCGAGCGCACCCGAAAACTATAAAGTCGCCACTATCTGAGTTCTCAAACATCCACAATCTTTATTAACGTCAGTCTAGAATGTAAGTGATCTGCGCATGCTAAGATGTCAAAATAAGAGCGGCGCTAATAGTGACTAACCTTAAGTGAACTTGTAATAACTCTCTATTATCAAGGTTAAATTCAGTTATTTTTTTTTTGTACAAAAAAGAGAAAGCTCTACTGGCGTGATACTTTGTATCAACGCCTGGCTTAAATGTATTAACACTACTTATTTTAAACCAATTACGGCATGGAACATTTAGCAAAAGAAAATATAAAGAAAAAGAACATTATGGAAAAAATATTTTTCTTTTTAGGGTTCCGTACCCGAAGGGTAACCAACGGGACCCTATTACTAAGCCTGGACAGTCCGTGTATGTCTGTCAGCGTGCTGTATCTCCGTAATAGGTAAACAGAATGTGTATTTCTGTTTACGCTATTACAACAAATAATAAAAATAAATTAAAAATTAAAGGTGACTCCCCTACTAGAAAAATGTTTTTTTTTGGCTTTTTTTGCTCGATGTTAATCAAGTATTTAAAAAGTCCTACATATTATTAAATCTTGTAAGATGGTGCGGAACCCTTAATGGGCGAGTCCGACTAGTCGCACTTGGCTGTTGTTTTTTAGTAACTTAACCTTAAACTCTACCATAATCTCTTACCACCCTAAAAGAAAGGATAACTCCCACAACAGGTCATGAAGAGAAAGTCCTATAAAAATAAAAAAATAAAAAATGTTTTTTTTTAAATAAAATATAAACAAAAATAAAATATGTTAAAACGAAATTTTTCTGCCATCCAGATAGATCCATTGCGGGCATATAATTTTTTGTAATTTCTTTATATCGGGATACTTTTTCCTGCATTTGATCTCGAAACAGTCACTTACAGATTTGTTAAACTTTTCCAATAATATTGTCAGCGTGTTTATAAATAAATTCCGGGAAGTAACCTAAAATTATAATTTCGATCAAAATGCATGGTACAATTTACAACACATTAATTTCGTATTTTATTCTCATAATCGTAAAAAAATGATATAGGAAGAAATTCTTCATTTTGCCAAGGCAAACTGGTTGGTAAAAAAAAAAACAAAACAAATATTAATACTTACAGGTAGTTTAAACACGCGACTGTCTGGTTCATATATGCTAAAATAATAATTTCCAACGTTTTCAAAAGCTTTTAACCAAACGGAAAATTGTTGTTCTGGTACATCCAGTATCAATCTTAAAAAATTCAGATTTTGGACGAAAACCCTGCTACGACCAAACTCATCCGAAGTATACATACTAGAATAAAAAAATACTCCAACAATTAAACAGTTCTAGGAAGAGAGATCGAAAATTCCTACAGAAGATCGAAAAAAGCAAATATCGATGGCTCCAAGGCCGTACAGGTTGCGAAAATTAGTTGATTTTTATCATTATACAAGTCCATAAACTCTCCATAAAAGAAAACTGTAAATTCAACAGCTTATTTTATGCTAATTTGACGTAACTCATATCCAATAATGTTTGATATTTAAAGATATCGCCATAACAACATCGGTTTCCTTTTGTAGTGATAAAACTCCCTCATATGACCGCAAAAATTGACATGTGTTTTGTAATTGGGTATAGGGGAGGGTTGAACAACACGTACTATGTCCCGGTGGTGGGAGCTGTCGTGTAACCAGTCTAAATTCAATACTAGAATGAAGATATATAATGCCTGGCATTTCATATTATACTCTTTACACCCCTTCACCCCCATATTCATCAGTATTTAGTTTGTTTTTCACTATTTCAATGCCCCTTGTCTCCCAATTATTATTGTTTATTTATTCCCTTGATTTTTACTAAATGTTTAATGCCTTTGGTTTTTATTTAGATTTTTTTTACTTCAACCCCCCTTGACCTATTTTATTCCGATTTTTTTTTTAAATCAATAGACTTTATCCGCTTATAGAGCATGATTTTTGCTAAAAATTTCAAGTTGATATTATTGTTCGTTTTTTTCAAAATCAATAGGCTTCATCTTCTTATAGAGCATGATTTTTACTAAAAAGTTCAGGTTGATATCACTTTTCGTTTTTGATTTGATTTTTTTTTAATTTCAACCTCTCTTAACCTTCCATTTTAATTAGATTTTTTCAAAATAAATAAGCTTTGTCCTCTTATAGAGCTTGATTTTTGCTAAAAATTTCATCTGATATAATTTTTGCTCAGGTATGGATGGACTAGACTAGGCTAACAGATTTCCCCCACAGTCAAGTAGTTCTTGAAGTTATGAGATTCACTGTCTTTCAGATCTCGAAGTATACTCATATGGTCGCCCTGCTGTCTTTCAGATATACATAATTTTTCCTACTTTGAACATTTTTTTCTTTCCAAACATATATTTTAAGGGTGCTCAAATTTAAGAATGCTTTTTGAAT
Organism: Psylliodes chrysocephalus; assembly: GCA_927349885.1. Classification (NCBI taxonomy): domain Eukaryota; kingdom Metazoa; phylum Arthropoda; class Insecta; order Coleoptera; family Chrysomelidae; genus Psylliodes; species Psylliodes chrysocephalus. Next base: position 23,785,179 of record OV651816.1, read on the forward strand.
GGTCCGCCACTGGCATTGGTAATATTTATTTTTCGCATGACAGTTGACGTTTGTGTTATATATAAATGGCTGCGTTCATCCGCGCCACATGCTACCTGATCGATCTGGTAGCGCTCTCGAGTGGCACGTATGAACGGTGTATTTTGACATTTCGCTCAAAGAGCGGCCGCCATTAAAAGTAGCGCATTTTATTTACGCTGATCGGTGATCACTGATCTGTCTTACGCACTTACGTCCACGGTTTGCTTGGTGACTAGTAGGGTTATATTAGCAATTGAAAAATAAACAAACCACAAATAAACAAACAAATCTTCAACCAGAGACATTCAACTCAAAAGTAAAATAAATAAACCACAATCAAATTTCACTTTTAAACATGGTTCATCCGTGCATAAAGATCGATCAGGTAGCGTAAGTGATCGCTACTTTTGTAGCGCTCCTTGAAATGGCGCGGATGAACGCAGCCAATGCCGCGTTTGAAAATCCACATCCGATGGATTTTTTACATCTCGAACGTTTGTTTATCCACATCGGACACATCTGTCCCATTACATTTACGTATACTCTTCAAGCATATATTACTAGAGCCATCGTACAAATGGACTTTGTTTTGGTACAGAGGGAAAATAGTGTCCAGCATTCCCATTGGCCTGTTTCGTTTTGCTTGGCATGTCAAATTGTTCGAAGTTGTCAGAACTGTCATTTGATTTTTATTAATTTCTAGCTTATTTTTGCAGTTTATAAGTGATTTTTGACCCGTGTTTTTTTTTATTTTATTAGTTTACTGATACAAATTTTAACAATGGTGAGAGTTTGTGTAAGTTGTAAATAGAAATAAGAAAAGGCATCGTCAAGGGCATTTCAAAAGTAAGTAACCATTAGCGTCTCTACCATTTTTTTAAAAGAAACATTGTACCTACATTTTATGCAAAAGGCCGTTAAACATGAATTTAAAATAAATGGTAAATTTAGTGAATTAAATTTAAAGACCTTGTATTATGTATGAGGAACATTGTTTTTGAAAAGAATAATCATAATTTTTCAATATAAAGAAGCTTTTTGTTTTTAAGTCATTTTATCATGATAATATTGAAGATGTTAAATCAATAATTTTTGTTTTTTGTAGGTTTTCAGCTAATCATGCTGAAAAAACGCATTTGGTAAAACATTTATTAAAACTTATTCCATGTTTTATGTTCCAATCATTTTTCTGGATATATATTTATGTCAAAGACTGGATGCTGAGGAAGAAGAACTAGATCAATTCCAGGTGCATGGCCATCAGCATTTACTGAAGCCCCAGAAGATGAATCTAATAGGTAAAAAACCTGCATTTTTCTTGTGGTTTAATCGTTCAAAATTTTTAATTTTTCAGTGATGATCTGAACCATGAAGCCTCTGTTGCAGAAAAAGAAAATGCAGAATTAGAAAATATGTAAGTAACCAAGTACTTTTTAATAAAACATAAATTTTATTTTAAAATAATTACCTATTACTACCTATATTTTTTACAGGGTTCGAAAATATCATATTTATATAAATATCATATCACATGATATATATCTGATATATATCGGATATATATCCGATATATATCAATTTTAAAATTTAATTATTTAATTAAAAACAGTATTGTTTCTTGCACAAACTATATTTTTAATTTTAACATAAACATATTAACAAAAACTTATGTTCTAAATAACAATGGTGTAAAACATTTTTAATTTAATAAATAAAATTATCGAATATATATCAAGATATAAATATTATGATATATAACGTGATATATATCATGATATATATCACTTAATATATATCCTCCGAACCCTGATTTTTTTATAAACCACAAAAATTGATAATTATTTTGTAATAAATGTATCTGTTATTTCATTAAGTAGACTACTAGTCGTTAAGAAAAAAGCAAAATCTAATGTGAGTTTTTCAATAAAAAATTCATTTTAAGCTTCTTTTAATTGCACCCCTAGTCATTAAAAAATAATCGAAGATTAAGACAGTTTTCCAATAAAAATGAAGCTTCATTTATTTGTTAACGACTAGCAGTGCAAATGTACCTTTACCTTGATTTCTATATTTGTAGTACATCGTTTAGTAATCTATTGAACATTGGCTACGAACAAAATTTTTATATTTAATAAATTATTGGAAAAAGTTCTTGTATTGTAATTCTCGTACACGTTTGTTAAGAGATATCATAAATATTTGTATAATATAACTACTATTTATTTATATTTTTGATTTTTAAATATAAGCTTTTTATCTTTTTTATTGCCTATTATTTTAACCTTTATTTTTCCGTTATACACTTTCTGATGTTTAAATTAAAAAAAAATCTGATGTTTCCAACAGAAATAATATTATTAATAATAATAATTATTTACTATTACTAGATAGGTACCTACTTAAATAATGCAAATTTATAAAATATGTGCATAATTTAAAGAATTTTGAAGGTACGTATCAAATTTATTATGTATATTAATTGCAAACCCCGTAAAAATGATGCGACACTGGTAATAGTATCTAAGCATTTCCCCTCATAACGTAAACAAACCCTATTACATGCGGACTCTATGAAATATATATGCTCGAAGCGTATACTGAATCACGTGATCAAATATTTACATCTCGGATGCATCCGATGTGGATATTCAAACGCGGCAAAAGACCAGCGTTATAAAAATTTCCTGGGCTCGCGGAGAAATAAAAAAAAATTGTCAGATAAGCGAGCAGATCTGCAGTGGGACTCTCATCTAATACGTCTTGTATCTAGACGCCTATCTTCGTTCGACAGACTGCGATTCTTATGTAATGTCTCTTTCTATTCGATATGAAACGTATCGAGTTCGAACATAAGAATCCCTGTACTGAATTACTAGCGGATTTGATAATGTTTGATGGAGCGGTCTGCACGTTAGTGGGTTAAGAGACAGGTCGAGATCCGCCGATTTTATAGCGAATTTGTCCCGTCAGGTAATACATTCGGGTATGGCTAGCTATTTATTTCGTGGAATAAGATGTCCAATTGTCTGGCGTAAATATGATTTTTAATCGTAGTCAAAAGCGGCTCATTTTTTGGGAAGGGAATTGGACATTTTTATAAAAATCAAAATTTTTTCATTGCTGTGTCAAAATGGCAAAACTTTTATGAATAAAAATGCGTTATACCCCTTTTAGATGAGCCGGTATAAATCATCTTAAGAGTTCTAGCCCCCTTAGCAAGGGCTAAGGTGATTTGCCTCAAATAGACATAAAATAAGTTATAAAATTTGTAGTTTCCTTACACCATCTATGTCTAATTGCAATGAAGTTGTAACTATAAATTATACCACATATAATTGTTTTGTAATATTTTTTGTCTTGTTATCAACTGAAACTCTTACAAAATCTTGCAACTCTTGATTAAATTTTTCCCATTTCATACATTTCCGTATAAAATCATTTTAAATCTTACTAACTTACCTAACCCGTACGACCTGGATCCCTTGAAATAATTTACTATATTTTACGGTAAATCAACATATCCATGTTCGGATCTTCTGGTTTTTAATCTATTGTTTTCGATCTTCTGTATTACGGATTTATTTACCTAGACCCCATCTAAGCATATTATAGGTTATACAGTCTTTCCAGCGACCTTTACACACGCGCCCTAACTAATATTCATATGAAACACGTGGAAAAATTTAAGACAAAACAATGCCTGCCCTGTCCGACGTCTAAATAGTGTATTGTTACTTACATTAGTTCTATTGCATTTTCAAATCAGAAAATAATTAGGTCATGGTACTCTTGTAGTTTAATGTCCGCACTATAACTGTTCCAACTCGTTCTGATAATCGGAATTGTTACATAGTTACCAGTGTTATATGGTATCGGCCAACGACCTTCTAATATCCCTTGGCACAAGAGCGTGTGAAAACTACAGAAAGCAAGCAGGAAAGAAATAACCGGCGATGCCAGGCTATACGGCCTGGCGAACGTTACAACGCGATCGGGTCGTATAAATGCCAACGCTGGTTTTGTTACTTTCCTGCTGGCTCTCTGTAGTTTTCACACGCACTTGTGCCAAGAAATATTAGAAGGTATTCGTTGGCCGATACCGTATAGTAATATTTTAAATTAAGGTAAAAATAAATTTGAGTTATCAGAGTTTTTGTCATACAATTAGTCTATTTTGATATATTTTTTTAACAGATTTACTTTTCCTTCCAAATTAAAAGATAAAAACAAACATGGACGTATGGCAACGTGGCAGGTGTAAAATTCAAATTCTTAACGTCAGTGTAGAGTATAGTGGATATGCGCATTAATAGGACCCTAAACTACAAAACTGCCATTTGTATATCGACCCTAATACACCCGAAAAGTATCGAAAACTCAATAACACAAAACTATATTGACAAACCGACAATCACGATGACAAACAGGAACGTCACAGAATATATGGCGCTAATTAAATTAGAACTTGAAAATGGAGAGTATATATGTGCATAGGTCTACTATCAGACTCTACTTTGTATATCCTTCTGTTCTACAATAATAATAGTAATAATAATACTCTTCCTATAATTCACCCCCTTACAAATAAACCCTTGAAGTTCTAAAGAAGACTGTCGGCCAGATATGGTTATCATTTGCCGTATCGCTCCAAGGCGACTTATACATAATTGATAGTACCACTGGTCGTATAGGTGGGGAAAACCTCACTCACCCACCAGTGTACTGATTGTGTAATCAGTCATCAGGGTATTTAAATCATAAAATCTACATAAAAGTAAGTTTTATATTTCTGTAAAGAACAGCTGGATGAACTGTAGATAATTAATTTGGTATACTTACACTAACTTAAATTGAAAATCTCTATCCACGCTGTCACAATATAAACAGGGTCCGGCAACTTCTATTAAAATTTCACAGTTTTTGCATCGATTGCTCATTTTTACTTCTACAATGTGGATATTTTGAATCTTCGACCACACTATTACACCTTGAGGTATTTTGTTGCCGAGACTGAGATAGTAGCGAGAACCCCAATCGTAATCGCTATATTCAAACCTACAAATACGTTTATTTTGTAAAAAAGTGTGGATATAATATCGGGATCTAAGTAGCGTCCACATAAAATATTGGTATAGTTGTAGGTGGTGTTGAGGTGAACAGGTAGTCTAAATTACTGGACCAGAACTCTGTTTACAACATACCTATGAAGGGTTGGTGATCAACACCCTTCAAGACTACTACTGGCTGTGATATTAACTATGAACATTCAAATATTTTACTTACAAATTCACTGTCTGAAATGGAACTTTGGGCTCATAAGCTACTATTTCAAACGATGTAAAGACCGTGGGTTTAATATATTTCGAATTAGCTAGGACGTTCTTCACTATGACCCTCATGTCTGGTACGAGTCCTATTGGCATCAACCTTTTTATCCAATTCGATAAGTATATAATTAAACCATCGTTCATATCATTTGAGAAGGCTACAGTATGAATTTCAATACCTAGATCAGAAAAATTCCACGTTTTACATTTATAAATGCGAAAATCGACAATTAGTCTTAATTTTTTTCAACGATTGCTTATTAATAATAACCTATTTAGATAGCCTAGTAAAACAACCTTTATGAAAGTTTCATTGGAGATAACATCAAAATTGAGCTGTGTGCTAACCCTAATAATATAATTAGTATTAAAATTTTTATATTGATGATAAATTGTAAATACATCTATATCAAGAAACATAAAACTCATATGTGCCCCGTGGAGCAGGCGGATAGAATAGCTTCACCCTGGCATTTACCATGGAGATGGTAAAAGCCACTTTTTCAAAAATGGAGCATCTAGGTGCCGTTATTAACCTGCAGGACTTTGACCTGAGAGCTGGCTATTCCTAGACACGCCCCAGCGACAACCAGCAGATTTTTGATGAGCAGACAACCTGCAGGACTTTGATGAGCTGGGAAGATGGCTGCCTCTAGAGACCTCTCGGCAGGTTTTGACAAGTTGAGATAGGTTCAATATGCCCCTGGATGATGCACAATGTGTCCATTTTCCTCAAAAATAATTTGTATTTATTTATTTACAAAAAATTCAGAATAGCTGTCTACGTTTCGCCTATGGAATTCGAAAATTTGATCATATCTCGAATAAAATGAAAGAATCAGGTTGGTTGACTTTCAATAACTATCGCCTTTTGCATTTATTAACCCAAGTTCACAAAGCTTTACTCATACAGAAACCTGATTATTTAGTTAACAAATTAAAGACATTTTCCAATATTAATGAATTTCCTATGCGGAATCGAATGACCTTGGTGGTACCGAATGATAACACGGCTCTATTTAAAAGATGTTTTTCGTATGTTGCATGTAAAGAGTACAATAAACTTACAAATGAATTTAAATCATATAACTTGCTTAATTTCAAGAAACTCCTAAAAGAATCTTTGTTCAATAAGCAATGGTCATAAAAAAATATATAATGCAACGAATTTGGTTTTGAAAATCTGTTTATTTTTTATACTATTTTTTCTCTATTATATTATATTTCAATGTTATTTACAGGTTAAGTTGTAAATCAGCACAAGCTGAACTTCACCTTTTCATCTACCTTATATATGTATATATTTACACTTATACTAAAACTTGATGAATAAAGACGCTTTATTATTATTATTATTATTTACGGGCAAGCTCATTTAAGTTACAATCTGTTAAAAATTACACTGGTGTATTTTGAATGTTGTGCTTAAATCTATTTTCAGAAGAATCAAATATTATATTATCCAGAGGGTTTGCCAATCTAAGTATCCGAGGAATACAACTGTTAAAAGTACTATAAAGTCATAAAAAGGAATATAAAATATTTGTGATTGCCTGGTATTACAAGTAGGAACAAAAATATTAATTTTCTATAGAATTTCAGGACAATCATATCTTCCATTAACAATATTAAAAAGTAAGATCAGGTCTCTATGTTTTTTTTTCTGGTTTCCAGAGGGGATATCTTTAAAAACTGCTCCATTGTAATATATTCATAAAACGTTTGTAATTTAAAGGATATGTACCTAAGAAAATTGTTCTGAACACGATCATTTTTTAATTTGTATATAACATGATGTGGGGACCATATAGAAGAGCAATAATCGAGATGACTCGTAACTAAAGTACAATAAAGAGTTTTAATAGCAGCTAAATCAGTGAAGTCGCGGATCACTCTTTAAATAAATCCTAACATTTTCATAGATTTACTTATAACTGAAGAGATATGGTGGTTAAAGCTAAGGTTGTGTCAAAAATAATTCCAAGATCTTTAATTTGTTTAACACTATCTAGAAGTTGATCGTTGATTGTGTAGTCAAATAAAGTGGACTGTTGAGAACGGAATATTGTGAAATTTTCCCACATTTAAATCCATGCCGTTGTATTTGCACCAATCGTATAAATTATTAATAGCAGACTGTAAATCAGTACCATTTACAAAGTTGTTGACAGTTTGGAAAACATTTAGGTCATCTGCAAAAAAGTAAGAAATTACATCGTTGACAAACAAATTAAAATAAATGGTCCCAGATGGGAACCTTGGACAACTCCTGAAGGAACAGAGTAATGATGAGAATTGTGACGTTTTACTTTGATTATTTGAGTTCTATTAAGAAGATAACTTTTAATCCATTGCAACAGTATGCCACCTAAACCAAATTTGCTTAGTTTATGAATTATCGATTCATGATTCACTCTATCGAAAGCCTTGGAAAAGTCAGTATATACAGCATCTACCTGACACCCCATCTCCAGGGCTTCCGAAATAAAGTTAGCATAGGCAATACAATTTAGTACAGCAATAGTAGAACAAATTATGTTCTAAGATGGTTTCAATATTTACCTGGCGTAGTGAATCCATACACTTTGACTTTCTGAAAAGCTTCATTATACAAATTTTTGGCAAATCCTCTGGAAGTTATTATTCCTTCAAAGCATAATAATCCTAAATTCATAGACATATACTTGTTACGTTCAGTTATTGGAACTATTTTATATATATCAGGATTACCGGCATGATCCAGTTCTTGGAAATAAGCTCGTTGTTCTTCTAATATAAAGTTTTTTAATGTTTCTATTGCTTTGAGGAAAGGCCTATTTGATTCATTTCTGAAAAAAAAAAGGATATGACTTTTTTAACTTCAGTTATTTATTATTCTATCATTGTGATTTGACATATCATCCCTGTCCAGGCAAAGTATCGTATACGTCATATAAGAAATTTTACAGGAAACAAAAACTGTTTTTTCTGCTATATGTTTAAAAGATTTTAGAACTTTAGCTATAGAATAAAATGAAAGTGACATAAGCTTACGATATTTTAAGAAGATTATGGTGGATACAAAGTGACAAATGTTGATAATATTGTAGCTAGCAACATTTTATGATTTGTATTAGTATACGATAGCAAACTTTTGAATAGAAATTTGATTTTTTATGAGTTTTGTAGCATACGATATTTTTTTGAGTCGACGTAGCTCACTTAGACGATTCGGGCAACACTAAAATTCCAGTTTCGCAAAAATTGTCGCTTACGATACTTTGGCTGGTCAGGGACGATATAAAAGATAAGATTATTTTAAAATGTACTTTGAAAAAAGAGCATGCCGAATTTCAAAACTGCAACATATACCCAAATTAAGAAATATGACATTAATAATTAAAGAGGAAGAAGAAGGAAATAATAGATACAAGTGTTGACAGAAAGAGGCAAGCCAAGAAAGGTTGGTATGGCTACGTAATAAGAATGGAAGAACTTTGATTAAAGTGACCATATTTTAAAAAGTAAAAAGTGGGACAAATCGATAACATGGAGAGAAGGGGAGTAGAAAATAAACACTAAACGTACATCAATATGAAAACATTATACTAACAAATAACAAAAAAGCTTTTCTATTATTTTTATTAAATATTAAAACTAAACCCTAATAAATTAGTTGGTTATATTTTAAATTTATTACAAAAAATATTTCTTTATGATGTACAGGATACAAAATTATATTGTCATATCACCATAAAAATTGTATTTTTAGGCGGCTTAAATGAAATATTAATAGTTTATTTTCTTAAATCGGATAAAAACAGGACAAAATCGGGATAAATTTTAAATTGGGACAATTGGTTTAAAATTGGGACGGGTGGTCACTTTAAATTTGATCAAAAAGATATCATTGTAATCACCACAAAACGAAGAAATAGAAGCCGACTTCCAATAACTTGAAAGTATAGCATTTACACACATGAAACAAGAGATATAAAAGAAGATAGATAGCATTGATAGTTTTTTTTTAAGCGCTCTAGTATACACAACCTGGTGTAAAAGGGTTTGTGATAATTCTTAAGAGTCCAAATTACAAATGAGTAAAAAAAATCACCATTTAATTTGAAAATTTTTGATACCAAATAATATGGGTGTATCTTCAACTCCAAAATTTAGAAGTAAATGGAGCTATAGGGTTGTGGCCAGGAAAAGTGAATCATAGTGTAATATAATTAATAAAGCACAAAAACTTACAAAGAGCAATTGTGATACAAATTATATTTATATCCTTCTTGTAAATACAAAATGATTGAGGTATAGTGAAATGGCAATATTAAAAATATTTTCTCCATATTTTTATTTTCATCATTATTTAATAAAACCTCTAAATAAGTTTCGGTTTTGTCATTTGGTCCCAAACATACCTAAAGATAATAGTGAACATTATAAATCAGAAGCACATTTTCATTACATTATTTAGAGATAGTCATTCTCAAAAGTTGATTAATATGGATATTGTCCAAACTTACCGTACTTTTTCTATACAAAATAAAGTCTTTCTTATATTTAAATTCTGTAACTGGTGGATTTTTTCCAAATAAAATGTTCCTTTCTAAAGAATGTACAACCACAATATCTCTAGACTTAACAATTAAATATTCTAAATTTGGAACTTTACTCTCTTTGAATACTTCAGTAATAACTGTATAATATTTAATAAGCACATAAGAGTTTTCAAAATAGTCGATATTTGACTCTTTATTAGTAACAATGCATAAAATTTTATGAAATGCATCTTTTAACATCAAGAAACCATAATGATGGTTTATAAACATAAAACCAAATAGTAATGAGTTCCTTTTTATTTTAGAATGAACTCCAAACGTCCAAGTAGGAAAATCAGTAAATTTTTCAGTTTCTACCTCAACAAACCGACAAGAACTTATAGACATTACATCTAAATGGCTAATAACATTATTTAAACAACGTTCTTTAGCTTGGGGCACTTTTTCTTGCATTTTTATCAAAGTTTCAAACAAACACCCAGTAACCAACTCTTGTATTTCATTATTTTGAAATGTCAAATTTGTTTGCAATAACTTTAAAATTTTATTAACTACTATTAAATCACTAACGCCTAATTCATATTTTTTTATCAAATGCGTTAGAAAATTTGGTTGGTATTCTATGCTAAAATCGCCTTTTAAAACGGTAGTTCCACAAGCTACATAACTAGTAGCATATTTATGTAAATTTGTAGCTTTTATTTTAGTTCCTATTACGGGTAAATTAAGTGTTTCGTTATATCCCTTAAGCACACCTAAATAGATTGTAAATTTGTTGTCTACTTCAATGTAACCATAATACGCGTCCACTTTAGTTACGGTTCCCTAAAAATAGCAAAAATTAGGATATAACATTGAGTATATTTAAAACTTACTTTACATTCCATAGTATCTAATATTTTAAAGAACTAGCAGAAGAAATATCACAGATTGATACAACTTTCGTTTAATATTATAACCTCAAAATCCAGCCCGCCAGGCAAATTTTGAATCTGACACATTTCTTCTTTAAACGAGTACTGTTACTTCTCGATATACAGCCACATGCGCCTCTGCTTCTGAATATTTATAAACAGAACTCAGCTGGGTCGGACTTGGGTTATTCGTCCTTCAACTAAAATCGAAGTTCGGTTACAGCGCCTCTGAAGTTCCAGGTAGTTCCGATGTTACACTGGAATTTAGAAATGGATATCAGCAAATATCACATACTTTTGCTGCGTTTGAGAATCCACATCGGATGCATTTTTTACATCTCGAGCGTTTTTTTATCCACATCGGACACATCTATCCCATTACGTTTACGTATACTGAATCACGTGATCAAAGATTTTTTACATCTCAGATGCATCGGATGTGGATTCTCAAACGCGGCATTTGATTACTATACGGGGCAAGAGAGAGGTCAGACAAGCCCAACATGGGGCGCGGCCATTTTGAACCCTATGACACAGTTTATAGCTAAAGAATCAGATCGCTCACTCTGCGTCGGCACTTTTATCTCAATGTTCCAGTTTATACACTGCGCAACTCAGATAATACAATATATGACAACCGCCTGTAATAAAACAGCAGTCTTCTGCGTATCCTGAATTTGTATCCCTGGAGTGAATGTTATTTTGGAACTTTCAACTGGTACGAGTGAGCTAACTGATTCTTTAGTAATAAACTGTGACTCCAAAAATATTCACTGACACCGACAGCAGCAAACAAAATGTCAGGTGCGTTTTAATCATCCGCTTCTGCTTCCGGAATTAGGCATTCCAAACAAATGAATTACCAGTGGGCAGGTTTGGTATATCTAAGGGCGGCGACATATGGTGTATTCTATCTACTTTACGAAAAATCATGAATAATGGATTACACATTTAAATATTTTATGTCAAACAATAAAAATAATATTTAAAAAACCCACCTATACATTTCTTCATAAATTGGCAGGCTTGGCGAGTACTACTTCGAATAACCTGTCAGATTAAAACAAGAAAACCGACAATTCCGAAGCAGAAGCAGATGATTAAAACCATTGATCTGGCAACGTAAGGATACGTCATATGTAATTATTTTTGATATACAAAATTGGGACCGGTAGGCGTGGCTTTTGCACTCACTAAAATGGCGGAAGAGCAGAACCGGATTTACAAGTTTTTATTGTACTATTTCTGGTTAAGTATCATTATTTGAACTATAAAAAATTAATTTCCTTTATTATAGATAAAAACTTACACATTGACTTAAAAGGTGGTGGAAGGCCAAGGTTACAAAAGAAGGGGGTCTAAAGATTTAAATATACCCGGTTTTCAGCCGAGAGGTGCTGAATAAAGTAAATAAAAGAAATAAAATATAAATGATTTAATTATCACTTAAGTGTGACTATTAAGTGCTGGAGAATATATTATTTGCAAAATTGCAACTAATCAATGATCATGATATAACTAACTTGGGGCCGATTCCACCATTTTAATCTTCAATTAGTTTGTTTAAACTTTAACACAATGGTGAAAATAATCCTAAAGCATTAAAATCATTCACAGAAAAAATAAATAGCATTTTGGTTCACATAAGCGAAAAAAATAAAGCGAATTCGATTTATTGGATCAGTAGTAACACTTTTTCATTAGGGCACATACGTAGCACAGAACACTTACTCTATACGTAACCCAATGCTTTGTTTCTATCTTTAAATCAGAAAGTAACCTTACTTTAATTAACAGCTTCCTCGAAATTAAGAACAAATGTTCATACACTAAAAGTTCGATAATCCGATACGAAACTTAATGCAAGGCTCGAGTAAAATGGCTAATAAACAATCTCTGTGTAGGTAGATGCACTATTCAGGAAATCAAAATGTGGATTAATTTTACTTGGTCTTGGTACTCTTGTAGATTCAGACTGAAAGATGTGTATCTTCATGCAAGACATTCAGTAAATCAGCGAAGCCACAACCAGCGATGTGCAGGTAGGTACAGGTGCACTTCTAACAAATGTAAAATATGAAGTGATCTTACTTGAGACTTATAGATCCAGTGAGGATAATATGGTAGTTGGTTTGAGCTGGGCTTCTCACCATCTGCAGAGATTATGGCTACTTATGTAAAGGCCTACCATAGTAACAACATCACCACAAGAGTGTCTGTCCAATTTAATTGGTCTATGCACAATAATCATGCATGTATGATTGAAAGTCAGACAAAGAATGTGAAGATAAAGTTAAAGTCTCACTCATAGTTAAAGTCACAGATGAAGTTAAAAGTAAGAGTTGAAATTGTAGGCTGGTGATAAAAGGAGGCCAACATCTAGGTAATAAATGTTTGTCGAGTTAGGAAAAGTATCATCTGCTGTAAGCGCTTTTCTTAACAACTAAGGTAAAAACCAGAATATTTCATACTACACAATTTCTTCGCTAGGCAAAATAAGAAATAAATTTGTGAGAGTACTTCCCAAGTGTTTTTCAAAAGCTCTAAGAACAAAATTGATGAAAATGGCCTAAGCCAAGTTCAAATTCTAAAACTTGAATATTAAAGATAAGTAACTTACTGTAAAATAAGTAAAACCTCATTGTTGATTAAATGGTTGAATAATTCATTACCTGGAGGTAGAATAGTGACCAAAGTTTAACAGAAAAAGCCACTAGAAAAGGTGAACAAAACAGAATGGGGCATATAAAAGTCAAGCAAATATTGTAAATGCAAATAATGTGTGCTGTGATTAAATAAAAGTGTACAAAGAATAAAGTTTTAATATTTTCTTATCCATATCTATGAGTGATATCTGAAACACATTATAGGCAATTAAAAAGATCTATTAATATTGTTCTAAATTAACTATAATAAAACAAACAATACTCATGCATACACAAAACATGAAGCTCTACTTTTCAATCAGCTGTAGAACTAATATAAATAAAACTGGTGGAAGCAGCAAATGTAGGTTATATTTAAATAAAAATAAGAAAATAAAATGCCTATAAATTTGATAAACGACATGGCGTACAATTAATGTACTTTTCAAGAAAATGCTTGGAACATACACAGCTGAATTTAGAAGGTTCCAAATTATGCCTGTTGACAAAATATCCACGCGCTACGTTGTTCAGGATTTTCTGGAAATCTATAAATATTATTTCATATGAAAAAGTATTATTCCAATATAGGTAGGCCCAAAAGTTGATAGATGATATTTTTTTGGATTTTTAAATGCATACTTTTACACATTTTATACAAACATGTCATAATACTGTCCTGTATAATATTTATAATTTTGATACTAACCTAAGAAACGTTATTCCAGTCGATTTTTTACAAAACGACTATCGCTAGACCAGGAACATATAACACAACAAGGCATTATAAACTTTATAAGTTTGTAACACTCAAAATTTGCCCAGATACAAATTAAATTCAAATTTATTAACACAAATGACACTAAAATATAACCTATAAAATTTGACAATTTGCACTCACAGTAATGGCGGACCGGTGCCACTTTCCGATTACGCATGTCGTATCCCTAGGTTGCCAGATCAATGATTAAAACGCACCTATTAAAAATATTGCGCCAAGATGTAGGCAACACGTAATAAGGGTTCAAAATGGCGGAGTTTTCTATCTCCTTTTAAAAGGCACTCAGGATACCTATTCTCTAACTCATGGGAGCACTCCCACACTCCCATGCTCCCATACTCCCATGCCAACGTTGCCAAGTCGACAGAATAACTTTGATCTACTATTTAAGGATCGATCCACCGTTGTGTAAAACGAAGTTTAAAATGACATTTTTACATTAACAATGTCATTTTAATCTCCGTTTAACTCAACGGTGGAATCGGCCCCTTAGTAGTTCAAATTTGCTTTGTGATAAATACGGACCTAATCTGGCAAGCCCGCAATTCTCCCTCCCATAGTATAAAATCTGACCTTACTACGCATGTACCTGGGCTAAAAATGAGTAAGCACGATATACCCACCTAAGAGTAAGAGAGCAAAATATATGGGAGCACTCCCATGGGAGCGCTCCAATGACTTAGTGAATAGCTATCTAGAAAGCTGCGCAGTGCTGGCTGAGATTTTTTTATAAATACGGACAGTGCAGACATCCATACAACGGTTTTGCCTTCGAGCATTTGCACGATTGTTTCAAAAATAACTTGTTTAATTGCTGAACTAGTTAATGAAGGTCTATGATTAAAATAACGTCAAAATCTTCTTTTTTTCATCAACCTCTAACTATTTACGGTATGAGTTCTATTAGTGGCATTTTAATAATCATTACTTGACGCCCGTATGCACCATACACGTTTAAGGCCAAGTTCAATTGTGTTTGACATATCATCACGATTTTTTTTTAGGTTAGAAAATTGCATTATCGATTTTTTTCATTCGAAGTAATAAAAGACGTCACTTTAAATTTCTATCTCTTTATGTCAACAAATTTGTAACATGATGAATTTATAAAACGTATGTCACTAATGAATATGTGGCGGCAACTGACGGCAACACTGTCAGCTACTCCATGGCTACTAGAGTACATACAGGTCCGGTATAAGCCATGGAAAATAATAATTTAATGTTTTGATCGAGTTAAATAAAATATCAAAATTAAATGTTTATTTTTAAGTAAACGACATTTTTAAATGTATGTATACGTCTCAATCAAAAATAATATAGGCAATACTCAAGTGTATTATACGAGTGTACTGGACAAGAGATAATTTTACCCTTTACTCCAGTTTTTTGTAATGAAACCAGCGGTAAAATAGATATTTGTGTACCAAGGCTGTGTTTTGGCCGAATTAGACATATGCGTTCAAGTCTAAGCTAGTTCTGGTTAAGTATAAGAGTAATAGGCAAGAAACGGGTGTTCAATCAAACTTGACATCGAGATAGATGTCACATAAGCAGGTGTACTGAAGATTAACTTTGCAGGACCAAGCATCAGATAGGTATAACACTTGATATTCTGAAAACTATGCATATACTACACTGAATATGAACGAATGGAAGTGTCAGAAGGAGGCTAAAGGCAAAAAATAGACGGAACAGAGCCTAATAGATAGATAAGTCATATTTTAGCCAGGAGAGAGTCGATGAGTGTTATATAGTTATTTATGAATGTATTTATAATGTATAATTTCAGTTTATTTTCATTTTTGGTATGAAACTATGGCTGACATAATAAAACTCTTAAAAGTATATATATTTTCAATCTTTATTACTATACATTATTTAGTATTCATTTATTCTCTCTGACCTAGGGAAAAGGTCAGAAAACCCTGGTCATAATTGTTTACAATGTTGCGTGTTCCTAATGATACAAAACATTACAGAGGAATGATACTTAGCCGATGAAATCTCATCGAGTTCACGCATGACATATTGTGGTATGGAATATGGCTATCTCTGATGCATCTGCAGATTTAAATTTATTTTTGCGTACTGTTTTCTATCAACTGATATCCCAAATTTATACAAGCCACATCTTCGCACCACAATGTGACATAGCATCAAATCTGCTTAATCTCGTACCATTTTTTTAAAGTATCAAGGATATTCTTGGTGTAGCTGATTATCATGTTTCGAGTCACTGAACCTAAAAAATAACAAATATCAATAAATAGAATTCTGAATTTATTCCAAAAATATTTTTCTTTGGGAATTATATAGGATTTCTCGTTAATATACTGACAAACTTTTAAAGGTGGTAGGTGCATCAAAATAAACATTATTTTGCTTAATAAAATAAAAATAATTTTATTGCCCAACAAATTGATCCATTTACAGAACAAAATACATGAAATAAATGTTAAACATATTATTTCGACAAAAAATAATTTTAGCAACAGCAAGAAAAAAGAAAAGAAAGAATCCTAAATACATTAGGTACAAATTAGTACAACTAATGGTCGAAATAAATATCCCAATCAGAACAAAATTAATTAAAATTTGAGCACATTAGCCTTATAGGTGAATTTCTTCCCAAGTTCGTTCAAATACTTGCTGTATAAAATGTTTTATGATATCTAATGGCTGTTTGGGGAACATTAAAATTTATTTAATTTATCAAAAATAGTACATCAATAGTGTTATGTAATATTTTAGAAAATGTCAAACACATAATTTCTATTTTGATCTATGTAATGTCCATATTAATACTAAAATCGATATGATTGTTAAATTATTGTAAATTAGATCCTAGATATTTATCTTTAACAATTATTTTTAAAATAATTTTAAAATAACTAAGATATATTTGCTTTTTATTCTGGTTAAACACATAAGCGATTAGATCAATCAATTACCGTAAGGCCTGTTAGCTCAGTTGGTTAGAGCATCAACTTTGCAATTTGAGACCGTCCAACGACCGCGATCGAATCCTGGCTGTGCCAGAATTTTTTTTTTATTTTTTTTTTATTTTTTATTTTTTTTTATTTGTTTAGAAATTATGAAAATTTAATAAATACGATTATTGTTGATTATTTTTTTAAATACATTTTAATTATAATAATAATCTGGTTTTACATTTTTTGATGAAATTATTTTGTGGTCGTAGGAAAAATATTGTACATCACTTGTGTGAAAAGTGATTTTCCACACTCGTGTGATAGTCGCACTCGGCTTACGCCTCGTGCGACAATATTTCCCACTCGTGTGAAAAATGTCACTTTCCACACTCGTAATGTAATATACTATATCAAAACAAATGCAGTTAAATTACATTTCCTATTTATTAGAATGTTATTAAAATAATTGTTATATTATTACATTATTTTTTACTAAAATTGAATATTGTGATATTAGCAAACTAGCCAAATAAATAAAATAAAAACCGAAAACTTACCTGGATCTACAATAATATATATAAATAATATAAGTACATTGCATCTTTTAAATTATTAAAGTCCATTAAATTGAAATGACACGTCAAACCATAATCGTCAAACTTTCAAAACAAACATGTGTTGTGTTCCAAACAGAAAATAGCATTTATAGAATAATTTATTTACTTGCAACCTTTCCCCGCACACCACCTCGCCCCTCACCCATAAACATGGTCAAATTGGGCTAAGCCATTTTACATTCGTCTGCATAGGGAGCGATGTTGCAATTTTTCAATTTTTAGTGTCTATTCCGTCTGTTCAGATGGCAGCATCTTATGGGCCCTACATTTTTAAATCTTATCACAAGAATCCTGAAATAATTAGGCAAAAATAAAAGAATGTATGTTGCGTTTTAACTTCTAAATACTATAAAAAATGATGGAAAGTGCATATAACTTTTAAATATTTGTTAAATAACACTTATTAAAATATTATGCATTAAAAGTAAAACAAACCATAGACTTTCCATCATTTTTTACAGTTTTTTGAACCCATTTATGAGAACAGTTTTTTAAAATATTATCGTTCAGAGCTGTATTTATTGTGATAAAAAAGTCGCCGTCACTTGTCATTGAACTTGGCCTTAACAATGAACTGGAGGGGAGTAGAATGCCAATGTACATGTTGTACTATTAGAACAAGGTGCGACTCGATGGGCGCAGCCATTTTTATTGTTCATCTCACTCGGGACTATTTATAATAACCATTTTCTGTTTCACATTGTTATTGTTCAATCCACAAGCTGGTGGATCAGACAATAACAATGTGAAATAGAAAATGGTTATTTTAAATACTCCCGAGTGAGATGAAAAATAACCTATCTTCGCCCATAGAGTCGCACATCAAGTCTATTGACAAGCATTCTACCCCACTCCAGTTCATTGGGCTTTAATGAAGGTCTATGATTAAAATAACGTCAAAATCTTCTTTTTTTCATCAACCTCTAACTATTTACGGTATGAGTTCTATTAGTGGCATTTTAATAATCATTACTTGAAGTACTATTTCATTTTATTTTTTTTTTACAGGTTTTGGTCTGGGTTTATTGGCGTCAGGAACGTTTTTGGTCATAAATGAGTATTTTACCGAAAAGAAAAGTACAGCCGTGGGTATTTCAATGGCAGGAACAGCAATTGGACAAATGACCATGCCCATTTTTATTGGAATGTTATTAAGAAAGTATGAATATAGCGGTACAACATTAATATTAGGACTTATGAGTTATACGGGGGTAATTGGAGCTATGTTCTTCAAGGTAGAATAGAAAAAATGAACTTATTGGGTTTTTATATAAAACTTTTTCAGCCAATTTTATGCTGTAAAAAATGGGAACCTGATCACGCTCCTGTCGAAAATGAGAAAAAGAAGCCTATTGAAGACGATAAAGCTAACAACATTGCAATTTCTACAACTCCAAAACCCGAAGAAGAAAAGTTATTAACTCCAAATGGAGCTAATAAACCGTTGGGACGAAAAAAAAGCGTATCCAAAATGTTACAAAATCACATCGAGTCAAATTACAAAGATTCTGCAATAGAGATGGCAAACAGTAAGTAGAATAATTAAAAAATAAAGAGTTTAAAACTAGGCTATCCAATCCACGTGGACTTTTGACAGTTAAAATGGTTGTCTGATGAAGATGACCTCAATAAATAAAAATAAATAAATAAAAATAAATAAAAATAAATAAAAATAAATAAAAATAAATAAAAATAAATAAAAATAAATAAAAATAAATAAAAATAAATAAAAATAAATAAAAATAAATAAAAATAAATAAAAATAAATAAAAATAAATAAAAATAAATAAAAATAAATAAAAATAAATAAAAATAAATAAAAATAAATAAAAATAAATAAAAATAAATAAAAATAAATAAAAATAAATAAAAATAAATAAAAATAAATAAAAATAAATAAAAATAAATAAAAATAAATAAAAATAAATAAAAATAAATAAAAATAAATAAAAATAAATAAAAATAAATAAAAATAAATAAAAATAAATAAAAATAAATAAAAATAAATAAAAATAAATAAAAATAAATAAAAATAAATAAAAATAAATAAAAATAAATAAAAATAAATAAAAATAAATAAAAATAAATAAAAATAAATAAAAATAAATAAAAATAAATAAAAATAAATAAAAATAAATAAAAATAAATAAAAATAAATAAAAATAAATAAAAATAAATAAAAATAAATAAAAATAAATAAAAATAAATAAAAATAAATAAAAATAAATAAAAATAAATAAAAATAAATAAAAATAAATAAAAATAAATAAAAATAAATAAAAATAAATAAAAATAAATAAAAATAAATAAAAATAAATAAAAATAAATAAAAATAAATAAAAATAAATAAAAATAAATAAAAATAAATAAAAATAAATAAAAATAAATAAAAATAAATAAAAATAAATAAAAATAAATAAAAATAAATAAAAATAAATAAAAATAAATAAAAATAAATAAAAATAAATAAAAATAAATAAAAATAAATAAAAATAAATAAAAATAAATAAAAATAAATAAAAATAAATAAAAATAAATAAAAATAAATAAAAATAAATAAAAATAAATAAAAATAAATAAAAATAAATAAAAATAAATAAAAATAAATAAAAATAAATAAAAATAAATAAAAATAAATAAAAATAAATAAAAATAAATAAATAAATAATAAATAAATAAAAATAAATAAAAATAAATAAAAATAAATAAAAATAAATAAAAATAAATAAAAATAAATAAAAATAAATAAAAATAAATAAAAATAAATAAAAATAAATAAAAATAAATAAAAATAAATAAAAATAAATAAAAATAAATAAAAATAAATAAAAATAAATAAAAATAAATAAAAATAAATAAAAATAAATAAAAATAAATAAAAATAAATAAAAATAAATAAAAATAAATAAAAATAAATAAAAATAAATAAAAATAAATAAAAATAAATAAAAATAAATAAAAATAAATAAAAATAAATAAAAATAAATAAAAATAAATAAAAATAAATAAAAATAAATAAAAATAAATAAAAATAAATAAAAATAAATAAAAATAAATAAAAATAAATAAAAATAAATAAAAATAAATAAAAATAAATAAAAATAAATAAAAATAAATAAAAATAAATAAAAATAAATAAAAATAAATAAAAATAAATAAAAATAAATAAAAATAAATAAAAATAAATAAAAATAACTAAAAATAACTAAAAATAAATAAAAATAAATAAAAATAAATAAAAATAAATAAAAATAAATAAAAATAAATAAAAATAAATAAAAATAAATAAAAATAAATAAAAATAAATAAAAATAAATAAAAATAAATAAAAATAAATAAAAATAAATAAAAATAAATAAAAATAAATAAAAATAAATAAAAATAAATAAAAATAAATAAAAATAAATAAAAATAAATAAAAATAAATAAAAATAAATAAAAATAAATAAAAATAAATAAAAATAAATAAAAATAAATAAAAATAAATAGAAATAAATAAAAATAAATAAAAATAAATAAAAATAAATAAAAATAAATAAAAAATCGAAATCAATCGAAATAAATCGAAATAAATCGAAATAAATCGAAATAAATCGAAATAAATCGAAATAAATCGAAATAAATCGAAATAAATCGAAATAAATCGAAATAAATCGAAATAAATCGAAATAAATCGAAATAAATCGAAATAAATCGAAATAAATCGAAATAAATCGAAATAAATCGAAATAAATCGAAATAAATCGAAATAAATCGAAATAAATCGAAATAAATCGAAATAAATCGAAATAAATCGAAATAAATCGAAATAAATCGAAATAAATCGAAATAAATCGAAATAAATCGAAATAAATCGAAATAAATCGAAATAAATCGAAATAAATCGAAATAAATCGAAATAAATCGAAATAAATCGAAATAAATCGAAATAAATCGAAATAAATCGAAATAGATTGAAATAAATCGAAATAAATCGAAATAAATAGAAATAAATCGAAATAAATCGAAATAAATCGAAATAAATCGAAATAAATCGAAATAAATCGAAATAAATCGAAATAAATCGAAATAAATCGAAATAAATCGAAATAAATCGAAATAAATCGAAATAAATCGAAATAAATCGAAATAAATCGAAATAAATCGAAATAAATCGAAATAAATCGAAATAAATCGAAATAAATCGAAATAAATCGAAATCAATCGAAATCAATCGAAATAAATCGAAATAAATCGAAATAAATCGAAATAAATCTAAATAAATCGAAATAAAAATCGAAATAAAAATCGAAATAAAAATCGAAATAAAAATCGAAATAAAAATCGAAATAAAAATCGAAATAAAAATCGAAATAAAAATCGAAATAAAAATCGAAATAAAAATCGAAATAAAAATCGAAATAAAAATCGAAATAAAAATCGAAATAAAAATCGAAATAAAAATCGAAATAAAAATCGAAATAAAAATCGAAATAAAAATCGAAATAAAAATCGAAATAAAAATCGAAATAAAAATCGAAATAAAAATCGAAATAAAAATCGAAATAAAAATCGAAATAAAAATCGAAATAAAAATCGAAATAAAAATCGAAATAAAAATCGAAATAAAAATCGAAATAAATCGAAATAAATCGAAATAAATCGAAATAAATCTAAATAAATCGAAATAAATCGAAATAAATAAAAAAAAATCGAAATAAATCGAAATAAATCGAAATAAATCGAAATAAATCGAAATAAATCGAAATAAATCGAAATAAATCGAAATAAATCGAAATAAATCGAAATAAATCGAAATAAATCGAAATAAATCGAAATAAATCGAAATAAATCGAAATAAATCGAAATAAATCGAAATAAATCGAAATAAATCGAAATAAATCGAAATAAATCGAAATAAATCGAAATAAATCGAAATAAATCGAAATAAATCGAAATAAATCGAAATAAATCGAAATAAATCGAAATAAATCGAAATAAATCGAAATAAATCGAAATAAATCGAAATAAATCGAAATAAATCGAAATAAATCGAAATAAATCGAAATAAATCGAAATAAATCGAAATAAATCGAAGTAAATCTAAATAAATCGAAATAAATCGAAATAAATCAAAATAAATCGAAATAAATCAAAATAAATCGAAATAAATCGAAATAAATCGAAATAAATCGAAATAAATCGAAATAAATCGAAATAAATCGAAATAAATCGAAATAAATCGAAATAAATCGAAATAAATCGAAATAAATCGAAATAAATCGAAATAAATCGAAATAAATCGAAATAAATCGAAATAAATCGAAATAAATCGAAATAAATCGAAATAAATCGAAATAAATCGAAATAAATCGAAATAAATCGAAATAAATCGAAATAAATCGAAATAAATCGAAATAAATCGAAATAAATCGAAATAAATCGAAATAAATCGAAATAAATCGAAATAAATCGAAATAAATCGAAATAAATCGAAATAAATCGAAATAAATCGAAATAAATCGAAATAAATCGAAATAAATCGAAATAAATCGAAATAAATCGAAATAAATCGAAATAAATCGAAATAAATCGAAATAAATCGAAATAAATCGAAATAAATCGAAATAAATCGAAATAAATCGAAATAAATCGAAATAAATCGAAATAAATCGAAATAAATCGAAATCAATCGAAATCAATCGAAATAAATCGAAATAAATCGAAATAAATCGAAATAAATCGAAATAAATCTAAATAAATCGAAATAAAAATCGAAATAAAAATCGAAATAAAAATCGAAATAAAAATCGAAATAAAAATCGAAATAAAAATCGAAATAAAAATCGAAATAAAAATCGAAATAAAAATCGAAATAAAAATCGAAATAAAAATCGAAATAAAAATCGAAATAAAAATCGAAATAAAAATCGAAATAAAAATCGAAATAAAAATCGAAATAAAAATCGAAATAAAAATCGAAATAAAAATCGAAATAAATCGAAATAAATCGAAATAAATCAAAATAAATCGAAATAAATCGAAATAAATAAAAAAAAATCGAAATAAATCGAAATAAATCGAAATAAATCGAAATAAATCGAAATAAATCGAAATAAATCGAAATAAATCGAAATAAATCGAAATAAATCGAAATAAATCGAAATAAATCGAAATAAATCGAAATAAATCGAAATAAATCGAAATAAATCGAAATAAATCGAAATAAATCGAAATAAATCGAAATAAATCGAAATAAATCGAAATAAATCGAAATAAATCGAAATAAATCGAAATAAATCGAAATAAATCGAAATAAATCGAAATAAATCGAAATAAATCGAAATAAATCGAAATAAATCGAAATAAATCGAAATAAATCGAAATAAATCGAAATAAATCGAAATAAATCGAAGTAAATCTAAATAAATCGAAATAAATCGAAATAAATCAAAATAAATCGAAATAAATCGAAATAAATCGAAATAAATCGAAATAAATCGAAATAAATCGAAATAAATCGAAATAAATCGAAATAAATCGAAATAAATCGAAATAAATCGAAATAAATCGAAATAAATCGAAATAAATCGAAATAAATCGAAATAAATCGAAATAAATCGAAATAAATCGAAATAAATCGAAATAAATCGAAATAAATCGAAATAAATCGAAATAAATCGAAATAAATCGAAATAAATCGAAATAAATCGAAATAAATCGAAATAAATCGAAATAAATCGAAATAAATCGAAATAAATCGAAATAAATCGAAATAAATCGAAATAAATCGAAATAAATCAAAATAAATCGAAATAAATCTGGGAGTTGACAACCTCGTAAAAAATGAAAAACCGTGATGGCGGAAGGCCAAATATGATAATGAAAAAACTTATTTTATGAATTATAATGAAAGTTCTAAAGATCGGCATGTTATTTTTAAGAAGATTTAATGTAATAATTAGTAAGTATTAGCAATTTAATATTAAGGGTGTGGTGTAGATTTATTTAATAACTTTGTCATTGTTTTCTTAACCTTATATAATTTCATATTTCATGGATTTTCAATTCTGTTTTAATATTTGAAACAAAAAATGTCTGGCCCGGGTATAGTTAAGTATTCTCGAGAGTATTCTTGTTCAGCTCCTAATTGTTTAAATAAGTATTATTCTAAAATTCAGAAAGTTGAATAATCAAATATTAACCGTTTTTTATTTTCCTTCCGATATTAAAACTTGCCAGAACTGGTTTAAGACTTTAAATTTAACTTTAGATAATAATACTCGCTATCTTTGTGCGGACCATTTTTGCCTGAGTCTTTTAAGACATAGGATTTCATCAAAATGTAAACTGTTAGTTGGACATTCTGTACCAATTTCATTAGATAATTGTGCATTCAGTTCCAATATACAACCTGAGAATTAGATTTTAGAATAAGTTGAGGCTGAAGCACAAATATAGCAGCATAAGAAAAACAAATTAGTTGCAAACTTATTAATTGGTTATGAACAATTTGAAAGACCCTTGAAACGAAGAAAAACAATAAATAAATAAAAGTAGAGTTAGAAATTTAAGTCCTAAAGAGAAAAAGTTGTATTTTATTAATATTTGATAACAGAAATTTTTCAATAAGACAGATGTACACTTTTTGTTTTGTTTTTATAGTAAACACCATACACAACAAAATATGGTCCATTTTTCCAAGAATGGGGGAGACTACCTACTATTCATTTTACTTACAATTGTTATTTAATATTGAGCTCATGTATGTATGTATTACTTTATAATAAATAATTAAAATATATGTTTCAAATATTTTATTTTAATGTAAATATTTTTTGTTTATATTTTTTGGGGTTTTATTACGAAAAAAAAAAACTAATATTTATGTTAAATACATTATTTTGATGTAAATATTAGTTTTTTTTAGAGTAATGAATGCCAAAAAATGTAAATAAATAATGAATTATGTTTGAATGAACCGCGGTTCGCTTAAAGCTCTTCTTTTTTTATTCTTCTCTTTCTTATTGAGCCTCTAACTGGCAAGTCAATCAGCCAGTGTAGTTAAAAAAAAATCCGTTCCATACTAATTCGCAGCACTATTTGTTTCCAAAAGTTAACACGGGATCCGACTTTCCCTTAATAATTTGTCTATGGTTCTTGCGGCGCGATTCAAGCTAAGCGATACGCCCTCTGGAGGAAATTTGTAAAAGGTCCCTATAAGTAGGATATCGTTTTAGTGTTGCCAGAAGTAGCAAAATTTCGCTGTGTCGTCGGATTTTAGCCCTTGAAGAAGTGTATAAGACCTTTTATTTAAGAATCAAAATTTGTGTCTAGTAATATGTAATTATACTTTATATTCATTTATATTATATACATTATATTTATAAGGATTTTTTTATAAAATCGATTTATTATATTGATTTTTTTAAATTTCAGTTCATTTATTGAATTTGTTTTAAAATCAGTTCATCATTTGGCCAGATTGGCGTTCGTGTTCATTGTTTACATTTTAATTTGTATCAATTACAATTCGAGTTTTTAGTTACTTTTTAGCTTTAAATTTGTTTATTTCTTATAGTATGTGATAGTGTTTATATTAAAAATGAAATGAAATGAAAAGTCCCCAGCAAATTGCAATCTATATGGTGTTAATGTCAAAATCAAAACTGAAGTATTCATTATTTTCTAAGTACAAGTCGTAAAATTTTGTTTCTTATGATAAATGGATATCTACAAATTCACAATATTGAAATTTTGCAAAACTTTGTTTAGAATCAAACTGTAATCTGAGTTGTAACGGTTTTATTAGCATTTATATGTATACAAAGTACTACACAATTCACTAATAAGAATAAGGATAGAAAGATTTTTAAATAAGTTCATTAATAATAAACGTGTGGTACCTGAAATGTCCTTTAAACCACGTAATAAAACATGTCCTGGGTTTAGTGAATACATATTTCTAGATGTTCTTGTAGCAACCAATAGGTGAATATTTCCAACAAATTAAGTCATACACATGATAAATATTATATTTATGACGAAAGCACGAGACTTAAACTTAAATTAACACTAAATGAAACTCAAAAATACTATTACAATGAGAATATTATCTAAAAACAGTTAAAAAAAATCACAAATACAAAATCCGCCCAAAACAAAAACATGTAAATAAACAAACATCCTACTTATAGATGACAAATGACAGGCGCGCGAAAATTAATTTGAATCGCCAATATTCGCGATTCAAGCTAAGTGATACGCCCTCTGGAGGAAATTTGTAGATGGTCCGTAAAAGTAGGATATCGTGATATCGTTCACTGTTGCCAGAAGTAGCAAAACTTCGCTACGTCGTCGGATTTTAGCTCTTGAAGAAGTGGATAAGACCTTTTATTTAAGAATCAAAATTTGTTATCATACTCTATATTTATTTAAGGATTTTTTTATAAAATCGATTTATTATATTGATTTTTTTTATATTTCAGTTCATTTATTAATTTTGTTTTAAAATCAGTTCATCATTTGGCAAACATTGGCGTTCGTGTTCATTGTTTACATTTTAATTTGTATCAATTACAATTCGAGTGTTTATATTAAAAACGAAATATGCGAAAAAGTCCCCAGAAAATTGCAATCTATATGGTGTTAATGTCAAAATCAAAACTGCGTGGCATTTTGGTACTTTGGCCTGACGCGTGCCAGCAAGTGAAAAATCTTGGCAATTACGCCTAAAGCGGGACGTCTGGTAACCCTAGCTACAGATACTCCCATGGTTTTAAAATAGGTGTCCTGGGGAAAAAATATTTACCTGGGAATAACCGTGGATTTTAGGTCTGGAACTACTCGACTCAAATCTAATCTTATAAATTCCAAAATCAAATAAAAATAGAAAAATCTAATTATTCTTACCATAATTCTAATGGTAGTTTGTGTGCAACAAGAGTGGATATGATGGCCATCTCATAGGAAGATGAAGTTTGAGCACGACGCAATCGAAAATCTACATATTTTAAAAATTATTTTAGATTATTAATATAAAATAACTAATTTAATTATAATTTGTGACTTTTACTAATTTATAAAATAAAATAAACTTTAAAAAAATATTAGCCTTTCGCATAGCATCTAGATACGCTACTCTCAGTTCCATCGTCACACATAACATTTTAGTTTTAATATTTCATAATTAAATTGATTTCATATAGTTTTGTTAAAATTTATGATTTATTTGTAAATATAGAAGAATATCTTGTGAAATGCTATTATTCATCGATTGTTTATAAGAATAACTCTTGTTATAGAGAATTACTAAAAAATATACTAACAATAAGTTTGACAAAATTGTAACTTATTTAAATTTAAAAAAATAATAGTATCCGGGTGATCAAAATATGAACTGTGATTTCATATTTGTGCTGTGTGCAGGTAGAATGAATAATAATGAGATATGTATATTCGTTCAGTTGAACGCAATATGGCCTACTTTGTAGTCTGTGCGTAGATCAATAGCTAATAACCACGTGTGTGTGTGTGTGTGTGTGTGTGTGTGTGTGTGTGTGTGTGTGTGTGTGTGTGTGTGTGTGTGTGTGTGTGTGTGTGTGTGTGTGTGTGTGTGTGTGTGTGTGTGTGTGTGTGTGTGTGTGTGTGTGTGTGTGTGTGTGTGTGTGTGTGTGTGTGTGTGTGTGTGTGTGTGTGTGTGTGTGTGTGTGTGTGTGTGTGTGTGTGTGTGTGTGTGTGTGTGTGTGTGTGTGTGTGTGTGTGTGTGTGTGTGTGTGTGTGTGTGTGTGTGTGTGTGTGTGTGTGTGTGTGTGTGTGTGTGTGTGTGTGTGTGTGTGTGTGTGTGTGTGTGTGTGTGTGTGTGTGTGTGTGTGTGTGTGTGTGTGTGTGTGTGTGTGTGTGTGTGTGTGTGTGTGTGTGTGTGTGTGTGTGTGTGTGTGTGTGTGTGTGTGTGTGTGTGTGTGTGTGTGTGTGTGTGTGTGTGTGTGTGTGTGTGTGTGTGTGTGTGTGTGTGTGTGTGTGTGTGTGTGTGTGTGTGTGTGTGTGTGTGTGTGTGTGTGTGTGTGTGTGTGTGTGTGTGTGTGTGTGTGTGTGTGTGTGTGTGTGTGTGTGTGTGTGTGTGTGTGTGTGTGTGTGTGTGTGTGTGTGTGTGTGTGTGTGTGTGTGTGTGTGTGTGTGTGTGTGTGTGTGTGTGTGTGTGTGTGTGTGTGTGTGTGTGTGTGTGTGTGTGTGTGTGTGTGTGTGTGTGTGTGTGTGTGTGTGTGTGTGTGTGTGTGTGTGTGTGTGTGTGTGTGTGTGTGTGTGTGTGTGTGTGTGTGTGTGTGTGTGTGTGTGTGTGTGTGTGTGTGTGTGTGTGTGTGTGTGTGTGTGTGTGTGTGTGTGTGTGTGTGTGTGTGTGTGTGTGTGTGTGTGTGTGTGTGTGTGTGTGTGTGTGTGTGTGTGTGTGTGTGTGTGTGTGTGTGTGTGTGTGTGTGTGTGTGTGTGTGTGTGTGGGTGTGTGCGTGGGTGCGTGCGTGCGTGCGTGCGTGCGTGCGTGCGTGCGTGCGTGCGTGCGTGCGTGCGTGCGTGCGTGCGTGCGTGCGTGTGTGTGTGTGTAGAAAAAATCTGTAACGTGTGGAGGGAACTTAGGCCTCACTAGGCCCATTGTGCATGTCCTAAATACTATTATTTTTTTTTAATGAATACTATCTTCTTTAACTTTCGCAAATTTCATTTTCTTTTAGTGTCATAACATTCTTTTACTATCATAACTTATAACTTCTGCCTCAAAAATAAAAAGTTTTCTCGACAAAACTCTTTTGTGTTTGCATTAAATATTTTCTAGTTCTCGAGGATTTATTTGTAAAACAGCTTATTTAGAACGATTTTAGAGATTTGCAGGAATATTTTATTCGCGAAAATTTATTAAAATCCAGAAATAAATTATAATCTTCGAAAAAAAAATAATTTTTTTTTGGGATATTTTCTGAAAAGTCCGAAATTTGTAAGATTTTTAAATTTCGACCTGCAAATCAAACTTAACCATCTGTCAACCCTGTTATACCTTCTTTTTTTCGTGTTTGGACAACTCATTCGACATTCATATTTTATTTTGAATTATTTAATAAATTTAATTTTTTTCAGGTCAGTTTCAACTAAAACTAGAGGAAAAGAAGGATTCGTTCTTCCGAAAAGTAGCCAAAGCTTTAGGGTTAAATCTATTAAAAGACCCTGTATATGTCCACATCGTTGTTGGTTTAGGTTTAATTTATGTATCTACCGTCTCCTTCGGTGCTTTTTTTCCCATTTTTCTTCAAGATGAAGCAGATCTGACGATGTTACAAACCACTACAACGATGACGTCACTATCATCTGCTGATGTTCTAGGTAGAGTAACAGCATCTGAGGTCTTCAGGAGGTTGAAACTTGGTAACAGAACGACATTTATGATAGGTGCTACATTATTGGCTATACTGAGATCAGGTAATTGTATATGTCTTACTGACGATTTAAATGCATGTATGAATTTGATAGAAAGAAACGACTGTGACCTGTGACTGTGCAATCCACAAAAAAAGTAGGCTATGGCCATCAAAGTCAGTGGTACAAATCATGTTCGTGATAACTACCCACTGCTCTGAATTAAATGCATAACGACACTCAAAAAGAAGAAGAATTATTTGCTTTGACATATCGATGCTTGAAAGGTAAAAGGTCATAAGCGACATAATTTGTTAAATTGAGATTTAGGTGCCACTACAGTTCTTTTTTTTCTTCGTCGAATGAGCGGAGTTTAAGCTTCCTACTACGATTTTATTGTCGCTTAAGTCAACCGAAAAATAAATAATTGTAAGCAATTTTTTTCTACCAAGCGACATAATAAAGGATAATTTCAGATGACTGGTGTTTAGATTATATGGAAAAACATTTTAATCTGACTTACACCAATTAGCTATTCAATTTATTTTAAACATTGGTGGTTATCCTATTTTGGTAGAAAGCAAATATTAAATTTATTGTTGCTTAAGCTCTTTTAGCATGCATGCAATATCGGTGATCGTGGCGTTTATCCAGTTTTTCCTGGGAAGACAATTTGTTATTTTATTATCTAAATCATTTTACTCTATTGAAGATTTATACAATTATAAATTTATCCTGTTTTAGTAATATCAAATAATCTAATCAATATCCTTAAATTGTTTTACTTGACATCAACATTATTTTGTTTTAATCTGAGCAGTTTTTCCAATAACTAATAAAATTCCATGTAGTATATAAGATGTCCGATATTCTAGCATTTTGGAGTTTACTTCCTTTTGTCGCGTTTGTAAAAAGTTGTTAGTTTACGCATCGATATTTTCGGCGGGTAGTTTGGTGGTGGTTCAGCATTCTTTTCAGTATCAGAGACAACTAGAGACGGGCAACTCAATGTAAATAATTGGTTCAACAAAATTTGACTGGGCGATTCTATAAAAGGCACCAACCGAGGGCGCTGTGCACGGCGCTCACAGAACCGGAAATTCAGATCGCTTAGATCTTCTTTTTAATTGTACTTTTTTAAATGGTCTCTTCTTGCGTTAGTAACCATATTAATCTGATAAACATTGGGATAGGTCATGGATAAGCGGGAATTTTAAATGAAAACAATGTTTCTACTTAAGTTGACAGCATATTATGGAAAATTTATTATTAGTTTTAGGAAAAAAATTATAGGGCTTGTCAGAAATTATGAATTTTTCTTAAGCCTGAGGGAATTTTACATTACAACAAATTAATATTTACTTTTTTTCCTAACACTAATAAAATAATTTTCCATATGCTGCCAACTTAAGTAGACACTGTAAATATGTATTATTTTTTCGAAGTTTAATTCTTTTATAATTATTTTTTTTTTTAAGTTTATAAGCAACAAAACGCTAACCATAAATTTATGTAGTGTTTTTTTTCTTTTTATGTCATTAAAGAAAATGTTTAATAAATAAAATTGTAGTATACCATCGTTTTTATATTTTTATTCATGATAATAATTAAAAATATCGATATTAAATACCTATATTATAAACAACAGAACTAAACAAACAAAAACCAACCTTAAATTGCAATGACATAAATACATAAAAAAAGACAATAATTGGCAAACATGAAACATGGGATTAATTTAAACAACCATAAAATACCATAGATATATGAATTTAAAAAAAGAAAAGTAATGACTTAATAATAATAAATATTAATTAAAAAAATAAAATAATGAAATAAACGAATCGAAAAATAAAACCCACTGAAGAAGGCTGTTCTATCATGGGCCGAAAGCTATATTATAAATTATATATGTAAAATTTTTTTAATTTTTTTTGATTGTGTAATTTTTTTGTGACCTAATTTCCCTCATTTTTCTTTTACACCACCAAGGAATGCCTATTTTCCACACTGCTTTAAAAAATATTTCATAAGAAAATGTTTATGAGTGGTACATGTTACCCATTCAAAATCTATTTTTTCTTCAAATAGCTTTTCTATTTCCTTAGTTAAATTTAAAATGTTAAGTAGGAGACTTAAGAAAATCTTCCAATAAGCTTATAGCTGTTCCAACCTAAAATACTGGTTGTTCTGCAGGGTAAATGAGTCTTTCTTGGTAACGTTTACAGTTATCTGGCAGTCCATAAATTTCATTGGTAATACAACAGATTTTAATTTCCAGTTTCCAATATAATCTGTTCTAGCAAAGTGTTTACTGCAGATTCTGAAATTTCGCAGATTCAATAAAATTGCTGAAATAATTTAATAATCAACTTACTTATATCTTTGCTCAACAAATCTGTAACATTTCCAGTTGTCTGGCAGTCCATAAATTTCATTGGTAATACATCCGGTTTTAATTTCCAGTTTCCAATATAATCTGTTCTAGCAAAGTGTTTACTGCAGATTCTGAAATTTCGCATTTCTGTTCGAAATATGGAATACCCAGGGCATCAAACCATAATTTGCATCTAAACAATAATATTTTATATTAGATTCTACAAATAAATACCAAGATTTTAAAATTTTAAATTTTTATTATTGAAGGATATACCTACTCGAAATCCCCATAACAATAAAAAATATAATTGGAAAGAATACAATACTTTGCAAATGTTATTTTAAAAACAAACACAACAACACTTAAGTCAATTAAGTGGGAAGTATTGAGTAGGTACTTTTTTTATATAAACCAACAATAATACTCATTAGGAATTAATGAAAGATGTACCCCTAATATCCAAATTTAATGAATTTGCATTTTTGTTAAGAGAACTAAATAGGTACTTAGGTCATAATAATTAGTTAGTTCTGTGAAATGGAATGAATAAATAATTTTCACGAATCTTACTGGTTCTCTAAATTGCATGGATTCTAAAAGTTCAAAACAATGAATAACTCCTTTACTTTATGCAAAAATAATAAATTGAGTGTACCCCTTCGAAAATTTTTAGGCATTTAAGATGCATAGAGTTTAATAAAACATTATAATCAGAGTTGCCATTACTAAACCTAATCTAAGAAATTTGTCTTGAACAGATTCTAATGACCTAACACGTACCTACATCATAAAAAGGAGACCTAACTGGCAACTCAACTCATATTCCAATATTGTCATAACATAAGCCGAGTAAACCAGTTTTATTTGAATTAAATGATAGATTGTACTTACTTTGTAGAATTACGTGGAAAGTAATGCATTTTAGACACCTCATCTTCACTGCATCCACAAATTAAACAAAATGCCGGCATTGCTATTTAATCAAAAAAAGTCTAAACTATTTTAGCTTTAGTAATATAATAAGCTCTTGAAAATGCAAACAAAATACCATACAAACACTACACACACTACAATATGAAAAGCCACAATATAAAATAAACAAAAAATTTTTCCAAAACATAACCTCTAACGAAAAGCTAGGCTAGAAATAACGACTTTTATGACAAGATATATACATGACAGAACATAAAGAGAAGGGGGCTATGGTGGCGATATCTCACCATTGCCTTGAGTGATTTGTAAAAGAGATAGTCATATCCACAAATATTAAGAGAAAGGGAGAAAACGATATACACTGCATGAGCGATCCACAGAACCGATTTTTATATGAAGTTACACGTCTCGTAGTTGTCTCTGTCAGTATGTTGTTGAATGTGCTAGAGGTAACTTCGCCGGTTGTTATTTTGTGTCTAACGATATTATACTTGTATTTATTCGGTAAGTATTAATTATTGTTATTACTTTTAGCTATAATGTAACAAATATTTTCTTTATTTAATAATTGTGCCATTTTTGGTTACTTGTATTTTTTAGCGTTATTATAAAAAACGATTTAACGTTTTTATTTATTCTTATTGGATCTTAAATTTTATGTTTTTGTCTGCGGTTTAAATAATAATGTTTTGGAAAATAAAAGGCATGGTTTTGATGTATGGGTTTTAATTACTTTTCATAAGATAGGTATCCATTAATTTATACAAAACTCAATAATTTAACTTTTGTGTTTCTTTAAAACGATCAGGCCAAGTATGATGGCGATTTTAGCATTACAAAGGTATCATCCTAGAGCAAATTTTTGGTTAAGTTTCAGGGATATATGTCGCCAGGGGCGCTGCATGCAGTAGATATATTTTTCCTTAAAAGGGGTTTTAGATGTTTCTATGTAACGGCTAGGCGGATTTTGATGCGGTTTTTTGCATTACATAAGTAGATGCTTCATCAAAACAGATTTTCAAATTAGTTTTGAGGTTTTAAGCCACCAGGAAGCGCTACAGTAAATGGGTTTCTTCCAAATGGCTCTTGAATGTTTGTATTCCCGACAAGGCTACATCTGTATATTATCGTCTTGATGACTTATTAAAATATTGAATTAATTTAAGCTATGAAGAGGGGGGATTAATATCTTTGATCGTTATTTTCAATGTTACATTTTTTTGTTGTCTTAAATTAAAATATTAGGCATTTATAAATAATAAATGAATGAAAAAAAAAAAAAAACAAGTAAATAAAAAAGTAGATAAAAAATCTAGTAAAATTTCCAAATAATTTAGCCTAATTATTTTTCAATTGAGCTTTAAGTCATGCTTAACTTTGATTTTAGATTGTAATGGCGACCAACGAAAATACAAAAAATATTTTAAAATTAGCGGTTTGTTCACGAAAAATCGAAGAGAGTAAACAGAAGATCCGCAAAAATTTATTGTCAATTCTTGAGAATGAATATGTTAAGGTAATTTTAAATGTGTAGAAAAAGAACTGGTGATGCACAAAAACAAGTATAATTGATTTTAACTTAACTTAAAAGAATCTATCCAGCCAAAATGGATAATTCTATTGAAATTTGTACCATTTAGACTTACCTATCTTAAGGCGGCCACAGACTGGTAAACATGTGTGTCAAACATGCCCGTCATACACGCCCGTGTGCACCTATTCGACAGTGTACGGGCAAAAAATATTGACATATATGTGGAGCAGTCCTATTGATCAGTGTGTGTGGCCACCTTAAAACTATGCAAATATTTAATTTAATTTTAATTTTAGAACTCTTAAAGCGAACAATCATGTTCTGATACTAACCAAGAAAAAGAATCGGTTATTTTACAAGAGGAAATAAAAGATACTGTTGAGGTATTTATTAATACTAGAAATACCTTGAAGATTTTATTTTGTTTTTAACTTGTTTTTTAGGAAAAGGAAAATACCCCTCCGGAATGTATCAATCATTATACTAGTTTAGACTTTTATGACGATTCCTATCCAAAAGCAAACGAAGCACATTATATTGAAACTTGCATGCCGTCAACAGTAAATAAGGTAGATGAAGTATTTGTAGAGGCTCTGTCAGACCAAACTGTTAAAACCGCTGAGGAACCCACATATGTGAAGCTGCTGCCATACAACCCAAATAATGATGAATCGTTCCATGCTTCCCATGTACCAACAAATCCAGATGAAAAAAAATTAGAAAAAAAGGAGAATCATGCCTTTGCTTCAAGTTCGGGCAGTAAGAGACTACGTAGCGGTGGAAAACCAAAAACAGTTTCAAATTTAGACTATTTATCTGATGACGAAGCTTTTGTAGCAGAAGCTTTTGGAGGTGACAGTGATTCTTCTGATTTGTATGAAGAATCATCATCGGAGGGTAGCGAAACTGAAAATTGCCAAAGAAAACAAAATAAGAAAAAACAAAAAAATGAGCGAAAGCCTATCACTAATGAAGAGAAAGAAAATACAGTTGGGGAATTAGGTAAACTTATCAAGAAAACAAATAAGAGAAAGTTAAAAAAGGAAACTAAACAGTCCGGTCAAGAATATGTTAAATCTAATGGAACTGTTGTACCAGCAAAACAATTAAATTTTCAATCCATGCAAAGGTAAGAAGTGTGGCAATAATTGCGAAGACATATCTGAAGAAAAGAGAAAACAGATCTTTGATCATTTCTGGTCCCTTGACGTAGTCCGGCGTAAAGATTGGATTGTGGGCATGTCGCAGAAATTATTAGTCAAAAGAAAGAGACGAACAGATTCAGAGAAGCGTCAGTTTATTACGCATAAATACTTCATAAATGAAGGAGAAGGCAAACGGTCTGTCTGCCTTCAATTTTTATGCAATACACTAGATGTTTCCCAAATATACTATACAGTAAGCAACGCTTCATTTGGTTCTGCTAAAGAAGATCTACGCGGAAAGTCCATACCACCTAACAAGACCAAAGAATGTACTAAATTGGCGGTAATTAATTTTATTAAGAGTCTTCCGGCTGTACCATCTCATTACTGTCGAAAAAATTCATCCCGATTGTATCTTCCACAAGACTTTAAAAATTTAACTAAACTCTATCAGATATACAAAAAGAAGAATGTATTGCAGGGAATCGATGTAGTGGGCGAGAGAATCTTTCGAAATATTTTTCAAGAAAATTTTAATATTGGGTTTCACGTGCCAAAAAAGGACAAGTGTTTACAATGTATTCGGTTTGAACGGTTGGACATGGACATTGCCGATGAGGCTATAAAACAAGCTAAACTAGATCATGTTGAAGAAAAAAACCACTCATATAATCGTTTTAAAATGCATCAAAATATTCAAAAAACTGACCCAGCCACTTTGTGCGTAAGTTTTGACCTGCAAAAAGTCTTAAACACGCCCAATGGCGAGAGCATGTTACTATATTATTTGCGAAAGATTTCCATATTTAACCTTACGTTTTATGAAAGTGGTACCCGAGAAGTTTTTTGTTATTACTGGGACGAAGTAAATAGAAAACTCGGTGCAAATGAAATTGCCACCATTTTACACAGATATATAAGCATGGTTGATAAACGCGAATCTGTTAAAAATTTACTTTTGTATTGTGACTGTTGCCCTGGACAGAATCGCAACAAAACAATTTTGTCGATGATTCATGCTACTTTACAAAATTGTAAATTTATTGAAACAATTCAAATTAACTTCTTACTTACTGGGCATACATACATGCCGGTAGATTCTGTGCATGCCATTATTGAGAGGAGCATAAAAAATTCCATTATTTGGGCTCCTTCTCAGTGGTATACTGTGTTTGCAACCGCAAGACAAGACCCACGGCCTTACAATGTGGAATATTTGTGTTTTAAAGATTTTAATAAGTGGGACGTTTTAAGTGAGATGTATTTTAAAGAAAACCTGATTGGAAAAATCAGTAAAGTTCGAGTGTGCACTTTTAAGAAAAAAGACGTGCATAAAATAACCATTAAAAATTCAATGAATGAAAAAGCGTCCAGTTTTAAAATAGAAGTGCAAATGAGATTAAAAGCTACACCCACTAGCTGTTACAAATCACTTCTTCCAATATCTAAACAAAAATACGATGATCTCAACAAACTTTGCATAAATAATGTTATACCACCAATTTTTCATCACGAATTTATGAACATTCCAACAGCAACTGTGAAAGATACTTTACCCGATTCTGATATAGAAGACGAATTTGAGTAATTATTTATTTTAAACAAATATTATTAACAAATACCTACCATATTACGAAAATAAGAAATGTACCTACACGTTAGAAAATAAATTTGATACTTTTATACATTTTTGTTTAATTTTTATTACCATAACTCCGAAGTAATAATAATTGTCGTACATCTTAATTGATTGCCATCTCCTTAGGTCCGTATAATTTTTGTCTGCGTAATCTACAAAAAATAACATTTGGTTAAATTAGTGTTAAAACTTTAGCTGATATTCGCTAATTATTTGATTAAAATATTTTACCTAATCGCTGTTGCTTATTGTAAGAATGATTAAAACCACTTAGCTAATTCCAAGTGTTCAATGTTTGAGGGGTTAAAATGTTTTACCGTTGCTTCTATATTTAGTACTAAGGCAATTAACACTCGTTACCTAATCATTTATATTTATTATTAAGGCATTTAATACACTTTACCTAATTATTTATATTTAAAATTTGTGGTTAAAACGTTTTACCTATTTGCCGTAATTCAATGTGAGGACTGTTAAGGCCTTTTACCTAAATTTAATTTGTTCAGTA
The DNA here is from genome assembly GCA_927349885.1 of Psylliodes chrysocephalus. Taxonomy (NCBI): domain Eukaryota; kingdom Metazoa; phylum Arthropoda; class Insecta; order Coleoptera; family Chrysomelidae; genus Psylliodes; species Psylliodes chrysocephalus. The sequence goes on from OV651816.1 coordinate 23,823,481, forward strand.
AATTGCTTAAGCGACTGCAACTTTGTTATGAAAGTCTATGTTCATGTGTTGTAATAGTTAATAAATCAATTCGCCTTAGGTTTTACTATACTGGTCTTTAAATTTTAAAAATGCATATAAAAAAAATAAAATAAATTAAAATAAAAAAAAAAAACTTTATATCGTCCTACTGTAAAGTTGTTTACCTGTCGCTTATAACCTTTTGCCTTTCAACCATCGACATTTTTTGTTGATCACTCGATACTTTGTAACACAAAAATTATTAAAATTTTCTAAAACTATAATTTAATTTCTTTTCCTACTTTCAGTTGAAGTTCAAATGCCAAGTTACCTATATTTAGCGATAGTTGGATTCATCGTTGGGTATTTCCGAGCTATAGCTGTGATAAACCAAAATTTGGTTATTTCCGAATATATTTCTAAAGACCAACTACCCTCAGCAGTAGGTCTCAATATGGTTACTAAAGCCATATTGACTTTAACCATTGGACAATGTTTAGGTAAATATAGAAAACTTCTTTCTATCATTCAAATAGTTGTTCATTTAATTTTTTCGTTTATAGGTTTATTGAAGGACTTATGGAACTACAGAATATGCATACATGCTTTAAACACAATCACATTAGTGGTAATAGTAAGCTGGTGCATAGAAATCTTCATCAGACGAATGAGGGCTTCCAAAAAATCAGAAAAAGCCAACATCATCTAAACAAAACCAATAAACTGGAGTTTGGTTGAATACCTGTCAATAAGATCGAGATGTGACTCTAAGGGTTGCGTCATTTTATTTTTTATCTCGCTCTGGAGTAATTATAATAACTATTTTCTATTTCACTCTGGACAATCCTGTTCCACCAGATTGTGGACCAGATAATAGGGTAAAACAGAAAATGGTTGTTATAAATACACCCGAAATGAGATGAACAAATAGAATGGCTGCGCATATAGAGTCACACCTAATCCTATTGCACAAAATGCTCTTATTGGTATTACACCCCACTCCAGTTCGTTGAGCAAAACCAGTAAACTAAGTACCAACGTCTTAAAAGGATATTTTAAGATTATTGTGTGATGCTGTGATGAATAGAAAAACAATTGAAAATTGACAGCTGCCATACAACTTTAACAATTGAAATTTGACAATTGGCGTTTTGAAAAATGCCGTTATATCTAATAAGTAACCTAGTGAAAATGCGATGAATGTACTTCCCAGTTTTACTTGAATTTTGGGATTTATTATAGAGTGAAGTGTTATGGAATAAAAAATATACATGATTTTCAAAAATTGTATTTTGTTAAAGCCGTTTTTATTGAAAAAAACTGTTCAACTAACTTATGAATTAATATAGGGATCTAAACATAAGTGATACGCATCAGTTAAAAACAGAACTACTTACCCATTTATACAATAGTGTGACCTTGATGGAATTTCTCATATTTTCACACAAAATGGTTGCAAGTTTTCGAATATTTTGATCCATTTTAAATAAATATTTTATATCGCGTTTAAAATAAAATTAGTTTCTAAAGTAACTTGAATTAAATTAGAATGAGTAAAATAGCAAATTATTACTCTTCGGTGCTACAGTGTAACTCATAAAAAAAAACAAACCCAGCCTTATTTTTCATTAATTTCCTGAGTACAGAGCTTCCAAAATAACTTAAATGTCAGTCATGTTGCTCAAAATAAAATTCTTTCATATTTTGGATATAAATATTTAAAAAACAGACTTGCTCATCGCTCATACTTAGTGATTGTTAAAATTCTCAGACAGTATAAAAATGTTTCTTAAAATCGCAAAATATTAGCAGAAATACTTATTGTATTATTAATTCTCTAAAACTATGGACTATACTAATAAACCACTAAACTCCACAATGTTTAGTTAATACAAATATGCGTGTAATGTATTCTCAACATATTTTTTACGTTTACCTATGAAAAAAAAAACAAGATAAAAGATTTTCCTGAAATAATTTATAAACAACATACAGTATCGACCAGTAAACGCTTTCGAATACGCTTTGCTAATGTCCAAGGGAAAACTACGGAGAGTTAGCATTAGGCCTAGTAGGAAACGAATAATATCAGCGTTGTCAGTTTTTACCCCGATCGCGTTGTAACATTGGCTGTATATAAACTGGCAACGCTGATATTCGTTTCATGCTCACTAACTTACTGTGGTTTTCACTTGGACAATAGCAAAGCGTTTTAAATAGCGTTCGATAGCCGACACTGTATAATAAATAAATAAATACGTGGTTTCGGCGAGTGAGATGCTGCTATTTTAATTTCGGATCCCTATATAGTTTTAACAGGAAGAAGTTCCGTGGTGTATGAGAGCCCATTTTTTTTTAATATCTGAAGAAATATTCTAACCGAAATAATAACTTATTATTAGTTATAATTTTTTTATAATATTGAAAAAATCAGGCATTAAGGAGGTCCTTTCGCCACCAATGTTAAATAAAAAATATTAGATTATGACTAAAATTAATTTTTTTCTAATAGTTGAAGTCCTTATTTATCTTATAGTGAACTTTTAACTACACCTTACCGTGCAAATTTTTGAAAAAAAAAAAAAATTAAAAATGTGAGTATTTGTACAGTGTCCTACGAGAAAGTAAGACTTCAACAACAATTTTCGAATTATAATGAGTATACTATTATTTATTGATTAGATGGGGTAGAAAAAAACTAAAAATAAGGTTTTTGAAATATTTAGGTTTTGTTTTTTACAATAAAATATATAGGTTACCGTGGAATTTATTGAGAAATTAATATTAAAAAATCACTAGGTTACTTGAACTTTTTTTTTAATATTAATTTCTCAATAAATTCCACGGTAACCTATATATTTTATTGTAAAAAACAAAACCTAAATATTTCAAAAAACTTATTTTTATTTTTTTTTCTACTTCATCTAATCAATAAATAAATTCGAGAATTGTTGTTGAAGTCTTACTTTCTCGTAAGACACTGTACAAATACTCACATTAAAAAAAAATTCTCAAAAATTTGCACGGTAAGGTATAGTTAAAAGTTCACTATTAGATAAATAAAAACTTCAACTATTAGAAAAAAAAATAAATTTTAGTCATAATCTAATATTTTTTATTTAACATTGGTGGCGAAAGGGGTGGCGAAAGGACCTCCTTAAATTGTAATAGTTGTGGACTTTCTGATAGATAATTTTAAAATAAGTTCGAAAGTCTTATAAGACGTCATTATAGACACCATTTGTGTGACGTTACCACTTAAGCAACCAGTATTACTATTCTCTTGAAAAACTTAAATTATTTACCTCTTCTGATCTTTACTGGACTCTCTATAGCAAAATAAACAGGATAAAATTCGCAACTCAAATTAATATAATAGAGATTTTACGATTTACATTTCCACAAGTTCCAATCTAAAAATAACCCTATTTTCGTTACAAGGGGGATATGTCATAATATTATGTACGCACCGGAACATCTACCTGATGTACACTAAAAGAAATAAACAAATATAATTCAACGCAAAAAATAAAAAAAAAATTAATTGAGCCGACAGATTCTCATCGTACAGCGAAACCAGTCATAAAATAATTATTTGACACACGCTTCAGGTACTGTGTGCTTAACATACTCGTTTAGCTGTAACAGAATTGAACCCATCATTTTATTTTTGAAGTTTGACAACATTTTTTGTTTAAGCTGAACGTCGGCAGTGTCTTTGTAAATTATATAAAGATATATTAATAATAATGATATTTAATTGTGGAATAGTAAAATTTATCTGTGCCGTCTACTATATGTAAAAGTGACACGGTATAAATTGTTTAAAGGCAATACATATTATTTTATAAATTTTCCAAAGCATTGGCTGCAACATCGTAAAAAAATATCAAATTATCAGGCAAAATCCATATTAAGACATGTTTAAAAATCTGATGTGTCCAACACATGACTTTCCTATCTAGTTATTATAGGCTTTTTCCGGTTATTTTGTACAACCTATTGCAGCATCTCTATAAATGTTTAGAGGATAAACTAAATATATACATTGTCCACATACATCTACCTCGAAACATTTTTCTATAGATATTCATGGAAAACGAAAATACTGAAAAATTTAAATTTCCTACAATTTTTTCATTACGGTCCATTTTATAAAAATCATGTATAAACAAAACTTATAGAGATCGATATCGCAAACAACTTTTATTTCAAAAATTTTCATAAAAATCAGAATTTTGCACATTTTGTCAAATTTCTCAAATACGGACCATTTCAGGAAATTTTTACATAAAACAAAAATTATAGATAATAATATTAGAAGTAACTTTTATTTGAACAATTTTTTTCTCCAAACATTAATAACAGATATATTCCATAAAATATAAAAGTGGCCTCCCATAAAGTACCCCCCCAGATGTTCCGACTGTTCCAAAATCTAATCATTTTACGTCAGGCCGAAATAAACCTTAAGTTTAAAATTTAATGTTTTTTTCTTTATCCGTTTTTGAGTTTTCTTCAAAATTCGAAATTTACACATTTTCTCAAATATCTCGAATACGGTCCATTTTAGAGAAATTATGTATAGAATAAAAATTAAAGAGAATTATATTACAAACAACTTTTATTTGAACAATTTTTATAAAAAATTATTTTTTTTACATTTTGTCAAATTTCTCGAATACGGACCATTTTAGGAAAATTTTGCATTTAATAAAAATTATAGATATTTATATTAGAAGTAACTTTTATTTGAAGAATTTTCTTCTCCAAACGTAAATAACAGATATATTCCATAAAATATAAAAATGACCACCTATAAAGTACCCCCCCAGATGTTCCGACTCTGCCCAAAATCTAATCAGCTCATTGGACGCTGAAACAAAGCTTAAGTTTAAAATTTGGTGTTTTTCTGTGTATCGGTTCATGAGTTATGCGTTATACAGACACACACACACACACACACACACACAGACACACACACACACACACACACACACACACACACACACACACACACACAGACATCATCGCGAAAATAGTCAAAACGGATTCAGGGGACCTCAAAACGTAAAAATCCGTCGAAAACTCGAGGTCGAAAAAAATCATGATTCCTATACTTTCCTTATATCTGTATACAGATAGGAAAGTAAAAAGCGCAAAATGTGCATTAGGTGTGACAAAAATGTCGTTGAAGTGACAACGGTTTTCGATGGATTGATGGTGTTACTAAAGATACTTATATTTTTTCACTACATTTTCATGGAGAAAGTGGCCCAACAGAAGAAAATTCTTATCTGGTATTACACAATATTTTTTTAAAATTAAATACTACTTCGGTATACACAGTAATATGATTAAAAATATCATGTTGATCTTCAAAATATTAAATAATTTATTTTATTAACTATACTCGTGATTAACTCCCTTGTTAATTATGGTGTTTTTGCGAGTACTCATACTTGGTTGGCTTAATTAAATAGAACAGAGTTATAATTTTTATTTGTTTTCATAATACCAAAAAGGGAAACATCGGTATTATACGCCGACACTCGAACGGCGGATATAACTATTGAAATGTTATAAAGAGTTTCTAGACACTTTGAAACACACTATACATAACAATTTTGGGTCCGCTAACACTTATTTAAAAAAAAAAAAATACCTTAAAATCCAAAATCCTTAAAATTTGTTATCGGGTCTCCATCATAAAACAAATGTAAAATTAACCATTTTCACTGATTTCTTGTTGTAGAAACGGCTAAATAACAATATAAGACCATTCATAGAGCAATAAACCGTACCAAATTTTTTCATAAACGATCAAATTTTCTTATTTTTCATTTTTAGTTTGTTAGAAAAATAAATAAACACTAAATTATTTTTAATGATAATTGATGTGTCTAGTTTCTATAAATGCGGTGTTGCCAAATCGAGTAAGAAAACATATAAGTCAGGAAATAATTCGGTTAGTGAAAGTTGGCTGAAAAATTATATAGTGTCTGGCCAGCAGGTAAATTTGGATCTCGAAGTGAGAACATTTGTAGTAATCACAGATAACCGTCTTTTTATTTCATTTCAAGATGAGTGTACGTTAATTACGGCATGTCGGTACTTATCTAATATTTAAAAAAAAATATTTTAATTTGAGCTGTGTCCAGGCCGTTGGAGTTTATGCCGGTCGGCGTAGCCAGGTATGGTTTACAAATTTTCTGGTGGCGGCGAAGCCGCCACCTTACAGGAAATCGTTCCTTCATTTTCTTATTGTATATTTCCTTATTATTAGATGCCCACGATACAAGACACGTTCGTTAAAAGTTGGGATTGAGGTTCACTGGCCAGATGCTAATGAGGGTTGGTTGGTTAGGTTTTTTTTTCAATTTGAGCTGTGTCCAGGCCGTTGGAGTTTATGCCGGTCGGCGTAGCCAGGTATGGTTTAAAAATTTTCTGGTGGCGGCGAAGCCGCCACCTTACAAGAAGTCGTTCCTTCATTTTCTTATTGTATATTTCCTTTATTAGATGCCCACGATACAAGACACGTTCGTTAAAAGTTGGGATCGAGGTTCACTGGCCAGACGCTAATGAGGGTTGGTTAAGTTAGGTTTTTTTTTTCAATTTAAGCTGTGTCCAGGCCGTTGGAGTTTATACCGGTCGGCGTAGCCAGGTATGGTTTAAAAATTTTCTGGTGGCGGCGAAGCCGCAACCATACAAGAAGTCGTTGCTTCCTTTTCTTATTGTTTATTTTCATATTATTAGATGCCTATGATACAAGACACGTTCGTTAAAAGTTGGGATCGAGGTTCACTGGCCAGACGCTAATGAGGGTTGGTTAGGTTAGGTTTTTTTTTAATTTGAGCTGTATCCAGGCCATTGGAGTTTATGCCGGTCGGCGTAGCCAGGTATGAGTTAAAAATTTTTGGTACCACCACCCTACAAGAAGTCGTTGCTTCATCTTCTTATTGTATATTGTTAGTTTAGGTTAGGTCGTCGAAGAGTACTCTGCCGATGAGGGTGAGGAAGAAGATCTTGATATGGGTATTTTTTAAATCGTTAGTTTTATATAATTTTTCTGATACTGAAGTCAATTGGTTGGCCTGGTACAACGCAGGGCATAGGTAAAAATTATGATTGCTATGTGATAGATAATTGATATGGCAACATTGTATTTCTTTTAGACATATGTCACACTGCAAATCTTAATTGTCATAGTTTTTACGAAAATTAAAAAATTCCGACGAATCTAAACATGAGCTTAGATTAAAAAAATAAACTGTTTACGAAAAAATTTGAATGGTTTATTGCATTATGGATGGTCTAGTGTTATTATTTAGCAGTTTCTATAACAAGAAATTAATCAAAATGATGTAGTTTAAATTTTTTCAACATCGAAATTGGAGGACACATTTTAATAGTTTTAAGGTAAAAAAAAAATATTTTATAGTGTTTGCAGGGCAAAAAAAGTATTTTGAAATGTGTTTCAGAAGGTCTAAAATCGTTAAAAAAAAAAAAAATAAAAAAAAATAGCCCGTTCGACTGTTGGCGGATGTTTCCAATTTTTCACACAGTTAAGAAGTATTGATACACCTAACCTCTTACGCCCATATGCACCGTTTTAAAATTTAATCCAGATTTGCAAATCTCGTTTAAATGACTAGTGGTTATTTTCTATGCATCGGCTACGGATTAGATAATCTAGTTTAGTAATCTGACAACACTGGATTTTTATAAATTTTACAAAAAACAGAAGAAGAAAACTTCAGATTTGGGCAGGAGAAATGTATGTCAAAGGATAAGAGGCCGTTGAAGATAGAAGCCCTATTTTTTTAAATCTACCTAAATCGTAAACACACCGTAAAACGTATACCAAATTTACGCAAGGTGAAAAAGAATGTCAAATGAATTTAAAAAAAAAAATAATTCTATAGTTGGATGGCAAAACCATTAAGTTCATTTGTTGGTAATTTTAACATATATACATACAAAGTGCTGTATTTCAAGCTTTTCTATGCAAAATGATATATCTATATGAATACTTTTCCTACACTGTGCATGTTCAAAACTATATGGATATGAAATATCAGTATTTAAAAGTGGACAAAATCACAAATATTATATGTATTGCTTACTTATTTTTACCTTTTTCAACATATCTGGGTTTGCCATCTAACTACAGAATTATGATGTAACGTTAGAATGTAAAAAATCTCTCAAAAATGACAGTTGCCCATCGTCTAAACATATTCACTTCTCTCGTAACTTTGTCTAGAATCTTTGTCATATTCCAAGAAAAGCTGGTATTCTATTTCTGTTTTTTTATTAAAATTCAAATAAAATAAATAAAAGAAACGCAAATAGAAAGTTCCAAATATACTGACAAAACGTTGACATCTTTTTGACGTAAGAAAATCTCGATTAACAATTTAATCCTCCGATATTGACGGATTAGAATAAAATCAGATTAAGAATGATTTTTATTACGGTGCATAGCTAAAACTGGTACTAAACGTGATTAAACCCTTAATCTGGATTAAACGTGTACGGTGCATACGGGCGTTAATCAATCCATTTTTTTTCCTTTATAGCAAACCTCCAAGACACTTCAACCACCTTTTCAACTGCTCACAACTATGCGCTTCCACAGAGTTATAAAAAAGTTAATCACCATCAACGATTTTTTCTTATGATTAATTTTTCTGTAGAGATAATATTGCTTTCACAGCCATTGTCGATCAAAACAGTACAAAACTTTTGAATTACCGCAATTTCAACATGGTGGCTACGCTTGCGCTCATTACATGATGAAAAGGTCTATTCCAAATAGGTATTCGTCATATTCTTAGAAACGAAAATCCAAAAGTTTGTAGCGTATACCAATTTCTGTTGAGGTTTGGGCCGTTTGGGTACAAGGCTAATAAGGTTAAAAATTAAACGAGAGATAATATTCCCTTTTTAAAGACAGTAGCAATATTGGTTGCTTATATCGTGACGTCAGAGCTTAAATAGTCAATGGAAAATTTCTATAAAATTCTCTGTAGACCCAGAATAGATAAATATTCATGTATTCTACGCTTCAAATACAAAAAAAGATGAACTCACATAACCGATCTATAAGAAGAATATTTCTATAGATATACTCTACGTGCCAAATTAAAAAATGTACTTATAACTAGAGATAACGTAATCTCATTTGTAAAAATATTTTAAATTTGCGGCAAATTAGTACTTTTTTTGATTTAAGACAAGTACAAAATTGATTGTTATTATTTCACAGGATTAGTAAAGTTTTGATTAGATTTTAATACTCAAAACATATTTATTTTAGCTACACGTTAACTGACGGTTAATTATAGAAAAACTACTTCTATAGTAGAGGGTTGTTCTCTTTCCATTGATCCTAGTAAAGTAAAACACAGTTTATAGCTGTAGTTTTGTTTATTTAATTTTTAAAGGCATCAACCGCTTCTTCTCCGATGTAAAACGTAAACCCAATAATTGGTTCTTTACCGGAAATAAGTAGTCATTATGTCATAGGTCTGAACTATACTTTGGAATATACTCATTATTTCCTTGTGCGTTATCATGATGCAAATTGATCCTCCTCTTGGACGTTTTCGCATCTTTTAGAGAACATGGGAAAAACAAACAGTAGTGTACCATTCTGAATTAACAGTACTTCTATCATTCAATGCTACAGCGCAAACATGCCCAGTAATTCCAAAAAAGTGGCGACCATCTTTTTGTTTCGGCTTTTTTTCACGAACAACTTTTGTTAAAACCAAAATATTCTGCAAGACCCAAACTGACGATTGCTGCTTTTTTCGGGATCGTAGCAGTATACTCATGTTTCATAATCTGTGATGATGTTGTACATCAAATTAGACGATCTACATTCAAAGCGATCTAGTGTAGATCTGCACCATCTCACATGGTCTTCTTTTTTGAGCTAAATTCAAGCTGTGGGAATCCACTGAGATCTTTAAAGTTGCTTAACTGTTTCTAAGAGTAATGTGCCGGTCCTCTTTAATTATGTTCCGAATGAGATCAAAATATTTTCTGTAACTGCCGTTTTTGGCATAGGAGCTCATTTAAGGAAAGTCGGTCACGTTAAAATTTATTACACCACCGCTTTACGGTAGTGAAGGAACACGACTCGTCATGTCACCAAGCACTCGAATAATTTTATAAAATAGTTATTTGTATACCAAAGCCGTAAAATTGATTTTTTTTGGCGGAATCAGAAATTTGTGACCGAGGCGTAGCCGAGGCCAAGCAACTTCTGGTTAGGCAAAAAAAGATCATACGGCCGAGGTGCACACAACATTTTTTACGCGACTGTCTTATCAAGTAGAGCCAATAATATTTTTTACATTCTTGTTTTTGAAAAGAGGCTTGAATACAAGAATTATTTAAAATTTTTATTGATCGAATAAAAATCCAATGTTGACTATTATTATTTGCACATAATTACTAAAGATAGTATAATAAACCCGTGTTTATAAAAAGTGACACTTTAGGGATGTTAATAAATCCGTAAAATGTAATTTTTTATGATAGTCGCCTAAATACAATTTTTACTGTTAATTAAGCCACGCTTAAAATTGTAAAAGCCTAAAACTTCTCGTTCATTTCCATCACTTATTGGCGAAAGGATTACTTATGTAACTTTTAAATAATCAGGTATATTTGGCAACTATCACTAAACTAAACTTATAAACAACTAGATTGAAACGTCAGACAAAATTTGTTGTAAAAATATCATCGCCTACTAGATAGGCTCAGCGGAAAGAGAACATCCCTCGTATTAATGGATTTTGAAAATATATTGTATATAAATTTAAGTAATTAGTTTCAAATATTATTGTTGACCATTTTTTAAATTTAAACGAATATTTTATTCGTCATATCTACTCGATTGTACTCATTGTAAGGCCTTACTTAATTTATTTTGCAAGTGTGTATAATTTAATGAATTTAATTATAAAAATATAAAACTATAATTTGATATATAACTAGGTTTGATGATTTTTGTTTTATTTCAATTTATAGTCTAAGATCCGAAGTAAGGTCGTCCTTCACCCATCCGTTTAATGGATGAAAGTTTCTTTTTAATAAATAAAATATGTGTAAAAATATACTGCAAAAAGGTTGTCTAAGAAAATACGGTCCAGACTATTTATTTTCTTAAAATAAAAAAAAAAAACAACACCCTGTAAAGTCTTCCCCAGATGATTCGACTATGCCCAAACTTTAATCAGCTCACCGCAGGATAGATTAAAGCTTAAGTTTAAAATTTGGTGCTTTTCTCCTTATCCGTTTTTGAGTTGTCTTTAAAATTCGAAATTTGCATTTTTCCTCAAATATCTCGAATTAGGTCCATTTTAGGGAAATCATGTATAGGGACAAAATAATAGAGAATGACATCATAAGAAACTTTTATCATGATTTTTATACTTTTCTTATCTGTATACAGAGAGAAAAGCAAAAAATGGCCGTGGCCGTATTTTCTTAGGCAACCCATTTGCGGTATATTTAAAAACATATTTTATCTAATAAAAAAAACTTTTATCCATTAAACAGATGGGTAAAGGTCGACCCTACTTACGGATCCTGGACTATTACTATTATCCTTTATTCGTATACGAGTATTATAGTGCGTACACAGTTAAAAAATTACGTATACTGTCAGCCTTATAGTTTCGGTTGCGTATGTTGGTAGTAACGCGTATATTGGCAGTGCTGGTAGTTACACAGCAGACAGAGCCACATAGGGTTTTGAATCCAATATAAAAAAGAAGACTTTAGTTTATCAATTGGCATTACTAACAATAAAATGGTTGCCTGAAGAAGATCAATGAACTGGAGTGGGGTAGAATGCTTGTCAATAGGCTTGAGATGCGACTCTATGGGCAAAGACAGGTTATTTTTCATCTCACTCGGGAGTATTTATAACAACCATTTTCTATTTCACTTTGTTATTGTCTGATCCACCAGCTTGTGGATTGAATACTGGATTGAACAATAACAATGTGAAACAGAAAATGGTTATTATAAATACTCCCGAGTGATATGAGAAATAAAAATGGCTACGCCCATAGAGTCGCATCTTGTTTTATTGATACAATATGCACATTGGCTTTCTACCCCACTCCAGTTCATTGATGAAGATGAGGATGAAGATGACACACAAACCCCAATTTAACATTGAGTTCAGTATTCTGTGACTGAGATGATACTTTTATTGCAATGTACTAAAGTCGTTCAAATTTAATCCGAAATTTCGCCATTAAAACCGGCAACTCTAGGAACTATCTAGAAACATTACACAGGCGTTTTCTGATATTCAACAAAATGATGGACTGATGATGGATCACGTGACCAATAAATTGCCGACTGCTGCAATCCTGATTTTTATCTGATGAAAATTATTTAAGAATGACTGTTATTTGTGATTTTGTAATCTTAACTGTCAAACTGTCATTTAATGAAAACAAATAAATCTAAGCACTTTTTGATAAACATAAAAGCTAAAAACAAGTATGGGTAATACAATAATTGAAAATATATGTACTTGCCTTCATTTGCTTGCTGTATATCTAATGCTGACAATCTTATTTTAAAAGTTAACTCTCTTAGAGATTGGAGTAATGAAACACAATGAGTTTCTTCATTCTTATTATTAAGAATGTGGGGCGAACTTTTCTAATTTTCTTATCTGTTCAATAATAATTAAAAATTTAAGGTTATGTCACGTGATCCATTACTGCATCAACACAATCGAGTCGATGGATTTGGTGACAGCCATCTGAGAATTAGGTTGAATTCTTATACCAATTTTTGGCGAACTCCCGGTGATCAAACGGTATTACCCGCATCATTTTTGCGACGTGAACCGCTCAAGGGGAAGTGTAATGACGTCATTCACTGACGTCATTGTTTGCTACCGCCGTGATGAATCTGTTCCCGGCCTCTTGAGGTGGTGAACAAACGGTTGATAGTGACAGTTGATGTTCATAGCATTCTGTAATACTGTAATACCGTTTTGTTTTGGAATTTTTGGTAGCTGTCAGAGTTGCATTTTATTTTGTGCGTTCATATTTTTATTTTATGTATAATAGTTTTCGTTGAACTGTCTCTAAATTCTATTTAAATTTGTTATTTAAAAGAAAAATTGTCTGTCTTCCTCAATAGATTTTTCACAGTTTGTTTATTGTAAAATACCTTTTAAATACACATAACATAACCTCGTTTATCTAAAACGTTGACGATTGACGTAAACCGGTTCATTTTTGCGAAGAATTTTTTAGAAACCGAGACATAATAGTGGGGGCATTTGACATGTCACGGTTTCTGTGTCACTGTTAATCAACGGGAGCACGCCAAAAATAGCTTATAGATTATACAAACCTTAGATGGAACATAAGACACTGCGCATAATCCCACTTCGAAATTATTCACACCCACCAATTACAGTTGAGAACATCACATGTCACAGCGTTGTCCATCCAAATTTAATGTGTCAACGATAATTAATTTGGTATTTTAGTGACTTAAGTTTTGGAAATTAACGTTTAAAATGCCAAGATGTGTTGTAAAAAGCTTTATTTATAATAAAAGTACGAAATGTGACGGGGATAAAAGAAACATTTATTTCGGTGAGTTATTTAATTTTTAAAGATTCTGTCGACGGCCATATTTGTTGATTTGAAAATAAACAGAACCGGACGTGGTCATTGGAACATGTTATAAGTAGCAAACAAAGGTTATTATTATGAACTGTTTACTATTTCTTGTTTCATGGGGAATCTTTTTTCAGGAAGTGGAAAAAGTAACATACAATCAAATACAAAAATATCAATTGCATTGCCAATTTATTCATTTCAAACTTTACAACTGGTTTCAATAGTTTTTTCAAAACTATTTATTTAGTATTTCTCAGTATTTCTCTATAACAATGTTACTCAAAGTGTGCTCCGCGGAGCCCTGTGGCACCGCAAAGCCTTCGTGAGGGCTCCGCGAAGAAAATAATCATAATAAAAAAAAAAACAACTATCGCCACAAAATGGAGAGACCTGGCTTGAGGACCTTTTTTTTTGAAAAGTAATTAAAGTCATTAAAAGGAAGGAGGATATGATTTTGCTTGAGGACTTTTTTAAATTTAATTTTTTATGGGTGAAATGGATTTTGGATAATTCTTGCAAGGAATCTTTGAAATTAATCAAAAATAAATTAACAACAAATGATGTTCTTGTGCATTTTCAGCCTGAGTTGCCAATTAAATTAATCGTAAATGCATCATAATTGGGAATAAGGGCCATGATATGTCATGTTTTTGAAAAAAATATTGAGAAACCTATAGCTTCTGCTTCGCGTACCTTATCAAAGTCCGAACAAAAATATTCCCAAATTGAAAGAGAGGGCTTCGCAATAATTTTTAGCTTAAATAAATTTAATGAATATATATTATATATGGACATTTCTTTACCCTAGTTACGGATCAATTATCTCTGGTAACTATTTTAAACCCAGCTAAAGGTATACCCCAATTTTCAGCCAACAGACTACGTAGATGGGCAGTAATATTGTCAAATTACAATTATTATAAAATTGAATATGTGAAATCGGAGCATAATTTAAAGCCCATTTTTTTATCACGTTTACCTATTGAAAGTGAAAATGAAGAAAAAAATTGAAAAATATTTTTTAAATTGTGTATTATGTGTTTAGGGCTCCGTCAAATATTTCGCTTTTCAAAAAGGTTCCGTCGCCAAAAATTTTTGAGAAACACTGCTTTATAATAATATAGGATCTATCCATTTAATTTACATTTTGTTATTTTCTCTAATTTTGACATATAAAGTAATATATTTTGTAAGTGTCAAAACGATCTACTTTATGCAACCAGTTGCATAAAGTAGAACATTATGCAACTGATTACGAAAAGTTGATTATGTTTTGGTTTTTAAGTCGAAAAATCGAAAAATGGAGAAATGGAGAAATCGAAAAGTTGAGTAATTGAAAAATAACAAAATCGAAAAATCAAAAAATTCAAAAAACAAAAAATCGAAAAAACCAAAAATCCAAAAAAGGCAATGAATAGTTACATTTCACATTTGAAAATATGACATTGCTTTTAACAACAACAAAGAAAACAAAAAAAGAAAAGCTGTAAATTGCGTTTAATTTTTTAAATAATTGAACGCCGTTATTGAAAACTGCCCAGAAATGTTGGGGGTAAAATTTTGACGTACTCCTTTAAGGATAATGGGTAAAAACGTTGTTTTTAAATTTCCGCGGGTAATGTTAAAAATTAGATCGGCAGCACTGCACATGTCCCTTGTTTTTATTATTACTATTGGAAAAAAACGTCGTAGGGCAATCAAATACAACAATTTTCTGAAATATTTGATTGGAAGTACCTACAAAAGAACAATGAGTCATTTTTCAATTTTAAATAATCAAGTCAAAATTAGAAAAAATCTTGTATGTAAACACGTTACGAAATGCCGTTTTGTGTAATTCGATACACGAAATAAGGCATTTCGTAACTGGTTACATAAATAGCTATTAAATGACTTCCTAATATTTTAAATCATTGAACAGTATTTTCCGTAAATAATTAAATCATAAATAATTACCGGCATATAAACATTTTTTTCTCTTCGAAGAGTAGGCTTATGTCAAATAAACTTAAAATATTATAACGCACGAAAAGGTAACCCATTTGTAATAAAATTTAATTATTTATTTTGGTGTGATCGTAGAAAAAGTCTCGTATGTAATTCGAGCAAAAAGTACTTTGGCTGTTTCGATAATTTTTTTGTCTCAACAGCTATTTTCTTACAATAATTTCATATACTTTTACTTAGGGTTGATTTCACTGTTTTGTTAATCGACATTTTTATATTAACAAAAACGAAGTTTAAATAACTAAACGGAGATTAAAATGACATTTTTACATTAACAATGTCATTTTAATCTTCGTTTAGTAATTTAAACTTCGTTTAACACAACGGTGAAATCGGCCCTTAGCTACTAGCTACCTATGTATTGATAAAGTGTTATTGCTCTCATCATAAATGAATCGTGCTAACAAATAAAGTCAAAAAAATGTCTCATAATTTTTCATCTTTTAGTTATCTACCAAAATTAGGTACTACAATACAAATATTTAAGTCCGGCCCAGAACATCTCCCTACTCTTTCCACCCAGTTTTTCGATTTTGGCAAAATTCGCGCAGCGACAAATGCTTCCTATGTTATTGGTTGAATTTAAGAATATGATTTTGATGGATAAAAGAACGATTTTGATGGATGCTAGATGGCATCGATGAATATTAGAAAACGCGTGTACCACAGAATAACCTACCTATTACAGAAGCGAAGGACAGCTAATTCTTATGGTCCAAAGTTTTTTGCGCATGATCAGGGCCGTCATTTTATAACCGACAAAACTGTCATGTGACATACGACTGTTGTTTTGATGTGTCATTTGCATTTTCTGATTTTTTTATTCGAATTTAGTGTGTTTTAGTGTTTTCCTTTGTATTTTTCAACAATTATTGAGTAAATCTGTGTTTAGTGTATTCCTTTGTCTATCTTATTGTTTAGTAAACCTGTTTTTAATCGAAGACTTTGTGGTATGTACTGAGCTATTTACATGTCGCACCTTCGGTAAGACAAGGGCATAATTACGTTTTATAACAAATCACAATATTAGCCATTAAAAAAATAAATTGCCTTCAATATCGTATGGATTCGATAATATCGCTTAGAAGTAATTCCTCTTTGCATGAAAAATGCATTATACCTTTTTGAATAGCGGCATGTTATCCACAGGACGGAAATACCTCTAATTTTTTTAATAATATTTTTAAGAAAAATAAAATGCTCATTTATGCCCTTGTTTTACCAAAATTCAGTTAACTTTGTAATTATGACCGTAATTAAGCTTAATTTATTTAATGATTTTGGAATTGAAATTACTTTCTTTTCGCAAAAACTTTATTTCCTTGTAACTAAAAGTAGTGTTAGGCGTATAATATTGAATATACCGAAGAAAACATAATACTAAAATTAAACATGTCAGGACCGATTCCACCGTTGTGTTAAACGAAGTTTAAAATTACATTTTTACATTAACAATGTCATTTCAATCTCCGTTTACCACAACGGTTGAATCGGTCCTTAAAGACACAAAAAATAATAGACTGATAGAACATTAGGTATGTAAGTAACACAATGAGGAACACACCTAAACACAAGATAGTTGAGAGTTTGTTGTTACTTTTGCAAAAACTAATAATATTATAACTAAAGGTATACATTTTCAAACAGTTTTTGATTGTTATGATAATAGTTACTTAAAATTGCAATTAAAATAAGGTATTATAAAATGGTTCATAGAAGTTTGAAACTATATTAGAAGCAATCAATTGACGGATGTCTTCTTTTTTTTGGTTTGGAATTGAAAACTTTTCGGTGTACAGCACCTTTAAAACAATATCATTATTTTTTTTTCTATTACCCATACGGCTTTTTTTAATATTTGCATTTGCATCAGCTTTATTTTGGGTATGGCTCCTAATAAGAAATTTGTGTGTGATGGACTTTATAGGCAATGTAATGACAGCATAATAATACATTCTAAAAACGAACCTAAAATTTAAAAAAATGATGTAAAATATTTTTGATCCAAAATATATGCAATATTTTTTAGTTTCATTAGAACAGAATATCCTGAAAATATTGAAAACCACTCACTTATTTTTCTGCTGTCCGCAGCAGATATCGGAATAAAGTATTAAATCCATATCGGGTTGCTGGTAAGAAAGTTCTTACAAAAACTTGTAAAGGCACGTTCCTATTTAATTAGCTCCTGGTTTATCAAGACCTTCGTATCAGAAGAAGCAAAATGTTTTGTCATCATTGACATTGGAAACCTTAAAAAACAATAAAAATAAAAATTAGTTTAGTACAGAGGTAATGTAAATAAAAATTTTATTATAAAATAGCTAAACATTATCACCGTAAAATTATAGCAGTTGATTTTGGACTCATAAAAAAGGCTAAGGATTGACCAACAGGACATGGCAAAATCGCTTGCAAGTCGAATAAAGCTGTTATAAGTATGTTTACGTCAATTTTATCAAACAGGTATTGGAATAATAAAGTCATATTTGTATTTTAAGACTACAAAATTGTAAAAATTTTGAAAGTACAAAGTCACAATTGTTTAAACGTCCTTGTTCCTCCAAATGTGTGCCCATAAAATAGTCATAAGTGTAGTAAATGTGACTTTGTCTCTCCAAAAACAAAAGTAAAGACAAGGCATATTCACCTTAACGGCTTTAACGCTCCAATATACAATCACTTCACTCGCGGGCGACGCGGCAACTGACCAAAGAGATTTTGTCGCGCCAAATTGCATAGAGATATGCACCAATAAGACAAAGGCACTGCTGCCTTCTGGCGACATAATACCTGAATTCAACAGATGTCTTTGTTTCTCCAAGTGAAAGGGTGTTTTTGAAGCATTTTGGCATACTTAACTGACTTTTCGAATTTTTGACAATTGTGCCGAAGGTGCGATATTTTAATTTATTTTGTTAAAACAAAATAATTTTTTAGTGAACTGATGGAATCTAAAAGAAAGAGATGTGCTAATCGCTCATGTCTACATCAAACCTTTTTTCATGTTTCCAATCATTCTGAGTCCGAAAATGCAAAAAAAATTCATCTGGTCGTCTGTGTGTATGTATGTATGTATAACTCTAAAACTAAAGTTCTGATTGACTTGCGGTTTTGATTTTCTTGAATAATTACTTCTAACTTAGAACCCTATTGATTTTCAGAATTTTCGGTTCATGCTCACTACTTTAATATCAATTTTCTTAAAATCCGCATATACATTTCTTATGTGATAATTTTAGGAATTACAATTATTTCTAACTTCAACATTCCTAATATTCTTAACATTCCATAAATTGCAAACATTCTCTAACGACCTGCCGTAGGTACATGAAAGTCCGATTGGCTTCTTGTATTATAGTTGTGATATTGAGAATTAAACTGCATTTTTTCTAATAGATCTGATACGATGGTACTATGTCATTTCTATTTTATAAATAAATATCAGTCATGTACTGAACATAATTCTGAACTGAAAGCCAATTTATTTCTTTTAACATAGTTGCAATACTCATCTTTCTATACTTTATTACTACTACTATTTCGCCCCTAGCCACAAAAACACAATCAAATTTACTGGCTCTCTGTCGGAACTCCATAGAATAATTAACCGGCTATTTTATTTGGTAAAAAGCAGAATAATGCTTGGCTGTGCCTGTCAAGTATCAAGATGTCAACTGTGATGTATGAATGGCTCTTGAATGTCAAATTATTTAAAAATGTATGCTTCTTTTAATATTTATTGCAAATAATTTGTAGTGTA
This sequence comes from Psylliodes chrysocephalus, assembly GCA_927349885.1. Classification (NCBI taxonomy): domain Eukaryota; kingdom Metazoa; phylum Arthropoda; class Insecta; order Coleoptera; family Chrysomelidae; genus Psylliodes; species Psylliodes chrysocephalus. The sequence continues at coordinate 23,842,930 of OV651816.1, forward strand.
TCTCAATTCAGGCTTTCCATAAATAAAGGTACAGCAAGATAAATAATATAATGTTCATATACAAAGCACTTTTTTATTATATAAAAAAGAGTTAGGATATAATGCTGGTTTTTTGTAGATAATTTTAATTATAATACAGTTTTGGATTACATATTCAACCAGCAAATTGTCAATAATAATTAGTAATAGTCATAAATTTCCTCAATTCATAAAATTTAAAAATGAATCTTCTTACCTTGGGATTTTAATGACGTAATGTGATCAACCCATTTCAAATTTTAATCAATTATGATACCGAGGAATTTTGTTGTTTTTCATTTTAATTATAAAGTTGTCATTTAAAGAAGGCCTTTGTAAACTACATTGCTCTCTATGGATCTACTTTAATACATAAATAGTTTTGTGACAATAAGTTGCTATAACCTATCGTCGCAAAACTATTAATAATTTAAACATAGTAAGTAGTAAAACGAGGTAAAACGCGGGGTAAAATAACAATAAATTAAGGGAAATACTTAGAAAGGGCAGGTTTAAAGAGTATTATCACAAGAAAGTATATCCGTTCTGTTTATTTATTAAGTATTGTTTGAGGTTACTTTTCAATACATTTATTGTTGTTTTTTTTTTTTAATTTCTGTAGGCAGTCTATTAAATTTTTTAAACCTCTAATAAAAATTATATTTTGGGAACTTTTAGTGATGGCTTGCCGTACATGAAAGTCAGATTGGCTTCTTGTATTATAGTTGTGATATTGTGAAATAAATTGAATTTTTTCTAATAGATCTGATGCGATGGATTTATGTCATTTTTAGTTTATAAATAAATATCAGTCATGTACTGAACATAATTCTGAACTGAAAGCCAATTCATTTCTTTCAACATAGTTACAATACTCATCCTTCTGTCCTTTATTAATAGAATATAAATAGGCGAAGTAAGGAGCCTAAATATTTTACATGAGCAGGCCTAAGAGGTAAAAGGGCCAATTATTATTGGATAAATTGCTCGAACTAGTTCTTAAACCCTAATCAAAAGGCGATATAGAATGGTTTTAAAAATCAAGGCTTGTGAAAATCATCACATGGTTTAACCTAAGTAATGCCAATGCTTCACAAAACAAAAAATTCAACGTTCTAATACTACTATCAGCTTTCGGTCTTTCATTCCAAGTTAAATAATTTCTCGTTTTTGTTACGCTACAAGTTTACCCTTGTGGGCCTCACTCTTGATAAGGTGGGAACCACCATTTTAGCGTCTCTTGAATTTTCGAAAGACTTCGTCAATAATTTGGAGAGATACTTTTTCTAAGGGTACAGACATAGCGGCGAGGGCAGAGGCATGCGGCGAGGTAAGCGTGCGATTCTTAAATCGTACTATATTTTAAATTGATAGGTACATACGGTGACTGTAAACAATACGGACACAACAATTTTCACTATTTTCGCTATATTAATCCAAATGATACTACTTACTATTTTTGATCCATTTAACTGCGGCAAAACCAAAATAACCAAAGTTAATATAAAAATATTGTATATTAATCAGAAAATGAATCATTTTTTATATAACCCCAATTTTCTTAAAAAACCTCTTATCATTATTTATAGCCATGTTGCCAATTTTTTAAGTGCCTGTATTTGATAATATATCGGACAATCGATAACACTATTATAAATGGTAAACATAAATTCGAACCCTTTCAAACTGTACGCCATTGAGAATGGAGTACCTACCCCTCTCCCCTCACGTTTAAAGTGATGACCCCGCTTATATATAACAAAATACATTGAATGATATTTCTAGTCTTATATGCTCTAAGAACCGGTCCGTCATATTATTTGCCCAAATCAGCCAATTTTTCGGAACGTTTTTTAGGGGGCTATATCCTATCCAGTAAAATAATACAGATCAGTAATTTATACAAATTGTATGGATGGAACGATATTTTCAGAAGTGGCGTAGCTCAGTGCTACACTTTCGATGCCAAGGAAAAGATCTAATGAGAACAGTTAGAAAAAGAAGAAGATCAACTGACATCTTTCAAACACAAATCTAAAACGTGCATATTTTAAGAACAAAAATTAATGGACGATTGCTTACCAGAAGAATGGCGAGAAACCCCCCCATGCAAGGCGAGTTTACAACATTCAGCTATGCAACTCAAATTGTTAATAAGTATGTACAAAAATGAAGAACTGGACAACATGAAATCTCTTAATCTTGCGAATCTAATGAAATTTCCAATTCCACCGCACATTTCCAAAAATTGGGTAGACCCCTCGCCAAAACGCCCAGCATCGAGTAAACCAAAGACTTCAATCAAAACTAGATCTATAATACCAAGAAAAAGTTCAGTAGGAAGTTTTATAAAAAGTTCAACAACAATTTCTTCAAAAATTCCATCAACAGTTGCAACCAAAAGTCAACCAATAAGTAGTCCAGCAAACCTTTGGGCAATGACTTCAATAAAAATTGGACCAGGTTTAAAAAATAGTTCAGTACCAATTCAAGCAGATGGTACAGCATTAAGTAAATTAAAAATTTCAAGAACTACTCCAACTTCAATAGTAAATTATTCAAATACTCCAAAAAAAAGACGTATTAACCTTGCAATGGCAGGAGGTCTAGTGCCAACAAAAACATCAAAGTCAAGTCAAGGGGGCCTTCAAATGGCACATGATGACGTAGTATGGGGATTGAATCAAACAAAACAGTCAGTAATAACTTCAGACAGAAGCCCAATAAGTAAGTCAACAAGTCCAGTAAGAAGCCCAACAAAAATTTCACCAGAAAGTTCAACAAGAAGAGCATTAAGAAGTTCAGCGAGTCTTGCAAAAAGTTCTCCAACAAGTCTAGAAAGAAGTCTGGGTAGAAGTATAGAAAGAACCATAGAAAGAAGCATAGAAAGAAGTATAGGAAAAAGTCTAGAGAGAAGTCTAGAAACAATTCTGACTAAAAGTCTATTAATAAGCCCAGAAAGAAGTCTCTCATTAAATCCCGCCAAAATTCCAGCGAAAACTTCAGTAAAAAGTTCTGCAGGAAGCCAACTTTTAAGTAAATTAAGAAATATAGCATTAAATCCAACCAGAAGTTCAGCAAGAACTTCAGTAAAAAGTCCAACAAGAAGTTTAGCGAGAAGTGCAGTAAAAAATCCAACAGAAAGTCAAGGAGCAGCTTTATCAATCAGTCCGATAACAAGTTTTGTAATTCCGCCCAAAAGAAAAGTTACTAACCGTTAAATACCTGAAAAAATATTAATAATGAAATTTATATCCAGAAAAGGCCATGTAGTTATAAAAATAATAGACAACTTTTTTGCGATAAACTGAATGATATAAGGTTTGTTTCATAAAGCAGTAATAGACCAGGTAAATTAGAAAAAAAGTACATTTAGAGTGAATTTTTTTAACCGACTTCAAAAAAGAAGGAGGTTCTCAATTCGTTGTAATATTTTTTTTTATGTATGTGCGAGAATTCTTTAACACGAAGTCCAATTTCAATGATCTTTTTTTGATAGAAAAGGGGTACTTCAGGATAAAGTTTAAACTAGCAGCCAGAGTTAGCAGCCTGTGTGAGAAAATGCATACAAGTTATATATCACAAAATAAAGTAATTTAACTACTTAATTTGTCTTCTTATAATAAATATTAGTAATAAAAATTTGGAAAAATAAATATTAGTAAAAATGAAATGAATGCAGGTACTTTAAAAAAAATTTAAAATGTATGTTCAATTTTTTTTTAACGAAAAATTATCGGCGCTGGGTTAAATCATACATAAATAGATTCCTCAAGTAATAGGCTAAAAGAACACGTCAATCGAAAATACAGTATTGAGTGCTGGATTGCTGAAATTATATTTGTGTGCTAGAGATACGTAACACAAAAACATATTGTTTTTTTAATGAAAAATAACGGGCGCTGGGTCTTATCATACATACATGGAATCCTCAAGAAATATGCTATAAGAATAGGTTAATCAAAACTACAATATCCAGTGCTAGAATGTTGAAAATATCAAAAAACATTTAGACTCGAGAGACATTTTCAATAAAAGTGTGATTTCTCTTAACGAAAAATTATCGGCCTATTGATTAAAGAAATCAATTGATATATGATTTAACCCAGCGCCGATAATTTTTCTTTAAGAGAAATCATATTTTTATTGGAAATATCTTGAGCCAAATGTTTTTTGATATTTTCAACGTTCTAGCACTCGATATTGTACTTTTGATTACGTTATTCTTATAGCATATTGCTTGAGGAATCTATTTATGTACGATAAAATCCAGCGCCGTTAATTTTTCTTAAAGAAAAATCATATTTTTATGAGAAATATTTCTCAATCCTAAATAATTTTAATTATTTTCTACGTTCTAGCACTCGATATTGTATTTTAAATTTACGTATTCTTGTAGCCTATTACTTGAGTAATCCACTAATATATCTTATAACCCAGCGTCGATAATTTTTCATTTAGAAAAATCATATTTTTATATAAAGTATCTTCCGAACCATCTTGTTTTTTTGATATTTTTAACTTTCTAGCACTCGATATTGTGCAATACTGACGTTTGACTGCCGTTTTCTTGTAGCCTATTGATTAAGAAATTCATTGATACATGATATAACCCAGCACCGATAATTTTTCGTTAAGAGAAATCACATTTTTATTAGAAATGTCTCTCGAGCTTAAATCTTTTTTAAAATTTTCAACGTTCTAGCACTTGATATTGTAGTTTTGATTTACTTATTCTTATAGCATACTGCTTGAAGATTCTATTTATGTATGATAAAACCCAGCGCCGTTAATTTTTCTTAAAGAAAAGTCATATTTCTATCAGAAATGTTTTTCAAGCCTAAATCATTTTTGTTATTTTAAACATTCTAGGACTCAATATTGGATTTTAAATTGACGTATTCTTGTAGATTATTGCTTAAGTAATCTACTGATATATAACCCAACGCCGATAATTTTTTATTTAGAAAAATCATATTTTTATGTGAAGTGTCTTTCGAGCCAAATTGTTTTTTCATCTTTTTAATGTTCTAGCACTCGATATTATGTTTAGAATTGACATTTTCTTGTAGCCTATTCATTAAGAAATCTATTGATACATCATATAACCCAGCGCCGATAATTTTTCGTTAAGATAAATCACATTTTTATTGAAAATGTCTTTCGATCCTAAATGTTTTTTTATATTTTTAACGTTCTAGCACTGGATATTGTAATTTTGATTAACTTATTCTTATAGCATATTGCTTGAGGATTCCATTTATGTATGATAAACCCAGCGCTGTTAATTTTTCATTAAAAAAACAATATGTTTGTTGTGTTAGGTAATACTCTAGCACACAAATATAATAATTTCAACAATACAGCACTTAATGCTTTATTTTTGATTGACGTATTCGTGTAGCCTATTACTTGAGGAATCTATTTAAGTATGATTTAACCCAGCGTCGATAATTTTTCGTTAAAAAAATTTAAATATACATTTAAAGTTTTTTTTTTAAAGTACCTATATTCATTTTATTTGTACTATTTATTTTTCCAAATACGGATAACCTCCCTTTGATATTATCATTTTTATTGTTATTATTAGTAGTAAAACAAATTAAGTAGTAAAATTGCTTTATTTTCTGATATTTAACTTGTATGCATTTTTTCACACAGGCTGCTAACTCTGGCTGCTAGTTTCAGCTTCATTACTTCAGGGGTAGTCCCATATTCATTTGGTCAAAATCTAATAATTGGATCCATTAGAATATCCCCAAACTCTTTAATTTGTATTTATATTGTTACGCCGCACCCTATAGCGTGCTGCAGTCGTCATAAGTAAAGGTACGAGTAAATGAAGAAGAGAATATTCCCGAAATGTCTCGAAATGTCATTCCTTGTCAAAGAAAAGTCCAGATTGTTCGAGAAGGGTCTAGAAGGTCGAGGCAAGCTATATAAGGCGACGACCTGACGTCAGAGTTTAGTTTTATGATAGACGTTAAACGTTAATGTTATCAGTTGAAGTTATTGTATCAGTTGTATAATTGTTGTTAAAGTTTAGTTAAAATAAATTGTGATACAAAAAACCAGCGTAACATTGGTGACAGCGGTGGGATAAAAGTTCATGGTAAATACTAGATCCACCGAATACGAAGCAGGCATGGATACTTCAGGCCCACCAGCATGGTTTTTGAAGATGGAAGAGGAGAGAGTTAGGCGAAAAGAGGAAAAGGAAAGGCTTAGGAAGGAAGAGGGGGAAGAAAAGGAAAGGCGTAGGAAGGAAGAAGAGGAGGAAAAGGAACGGTGCAGAAAGGAAGAAAAGGAGGAAAAGAAACGGCGCAGGAAAGAAGAAGAGGAGGAGAGAGTGAGATGAGAAGAGGACAAGGAACGGCGAGAAGAAGAGGAGAAAAAGAAACGGCGAGAAGAAGAGAAGAAAAGGCGTAGGAAGGACGAGGAAAAAGAAGAAGGAAAGGCGTAGAAAAGCAGAAGTAGAAATTATAAATGGTTTGATATAAATTCAGGAAAATTTCAAGCAAGAGGTTAGTCAGCTTAAAATTAGAGTAGATCTGTTAGAGCAACAACAAAATCATCTAAAATCTGATTTAGAATAGCAGCAACAGTATTTAAAAACTAATTTAGAACAACAACGAGATAATTTAAAACAACAGGAAAAGGCTAGAGTAGAGTTCGAAAGGCAAATTAGAACTGAACTAGTTGAGTTAGAAAAAAGAATTCGTAGCCTAGCTTCGATAAGCAACAAAGAAGCTGAAAACACTACCTCATCCACATCTGTAATCGAATCAAGCCATATTCAACACCCAGTTTCACAAATCCATACTAGCAAGATCATTAAGCCACCCACGTTTGACGGTCAGACAACATGGGAAACGTATCGCCTCCAATTTGAAGCTGCAGCTAGAGCCAATGGCTGGGCTAAAAAGGAGAAGGCAGCTGCATTGATAGTGTCGCTACGAGGACAAGCAGCAACCGTTTTACAATTTCTCCCTCAAGAAGAACCCAGTTATTCATCTCTCGTCCAAGCTTTGGAGACAAGATATGGCCAGCAGCAATTGAAACGGGTGCTTCAAAGCCAGCTAAAGATTTGTAGTCAGAAATATAATGAGAGTCTACAGGAATTCGAGGCCGACACAAGAAGATTGATTCATCTGGCCTATCCACAGGCTCCCAAAGATTTCCAAGAAAAAATCGGAATAGAGGCATTCATTGATGGACTACAAGATGCTGAAATGCAGCAAGTCGTTCGTCTACAACATCACAAGACGCTGAAGGAGAAACTGATTGCAGCCCAGGAATATGAAGCGGTAAAATTCATATCCAGATCTTCTCGCGCAAAAATGAGAGAAATTAAATCCCAGGAAAGTAAGGAGACCCATACTGATGCTATTCCCCAACCTACCGTCTCGTAAATATTAAATATCCTGCAAAATATACAACGAAATAACCAAAATAAGAACAGAAGTTGCTTCAATTGCGGAAGAATCGGGCACCTTCAAAGAACTTGTAGAAGCAGAGCTCGTTCTATAAATAGAGAATCAGGGAATGAAGCCGGAAAGTCACAAAGATTAATCTTCCGAAGCCCGCCAGGAAGTCTAACAAGAAATAATAACAGCAGCTGTGCGTCCTGAAGTAGCCAATTACCCACACCGAGCCGGTTTTTTATAGCAATAATCAGGAAGTAGAGCATCGTAGAGTCCATCTGTATAGCAACGCAGACATTCTCTCCAGGCGACCCTGTTTGGAACGAGAATGCCAGTACAGTAAGGGGCTCAGAGAACGGGAGGAACCAGTTGATAAAGTTACCCTTCGGGCAACCAATATCAAGCCAGAGGGCGGCAAAGAAGAAATCACCCTTGAAAGTCTGAGACAGGGACAGAAGAAAGACAATGACTTAAAGGTTGTCCGATAATGGCTGAAAAATAAAGTCACTCCTACTTGGCAAGAGATAGCCAAATACAGTAGAACTAAAAAAGGCTACTGGACCCAGTGGGATTCCCTGTAACATCACGATGGCCTATTGCACCGGAAGTGGGAGTGCTCCGATGGAGTACATGTAGTCCGCCAAGTGATACTGCCGAGGTCACAGGTGAGAAATGTATTGAAGAAGCTTCATAGCAGCCGTTCAGGAGGACACTTTGATACTAAGAGAACGCTGAGACGAGTTCGGGAAAGATTTTATTGGGTCAATTGCCGACGAGATGTAGCGGATTGGTGTAAAATATGTGATGTATGCAATGGTAGGACAAAGTCTATGGATTCTCTCGGCAATGTTTGAAAGTTAATAGCGATAAAGCAGAAGCTAGAATCGACATGCACGCCACAGGAACACATTTTGAGAGAGGCGATCCAGTATGGTTGTACAAACCCAAGCGCCAAAGAGGACTTTGTCCAAAACTGCAACGGAACTGGTAAGGCCCATACACCGTCCTTAAGAAAATCAACGACCTGATCTACCGCATTCAGTTGTCAGCGGGAAGTAAACCCAAGATAGTTCACATTGAAAAGTTAGCGCCATACCGTAGTACAGATCCTCCCCGTTGGCTCCAGCCAGGTACCAGTAATCAAGTTATTCGGGGCGAATAACTGGAGAGGAGGGAGCAATGTTACGCAGCACCCTGTAGCGTGCTGCAGTCGTCATAAGTAAAGGTACGAGTAAATGAAGAAGATATAATATTCCCGAAGTGTCTCGAAATGTCATTCCTTGTCAAAGAAAAGTCCAGATTGTTCGAGAAGGGTCTAGAAGGTCGAGGCAAGCTATATAAGGCGACGACCTGACGTCAGAGTTTAGTTTTATGATAGACGTTAAACGTTAATGTTATCAGTTGAAGTTATTGTATCAGTTGTATAATTGTAGTTAAAATAAATTGTGATATCAAAAACCAGCGAAACAATATTTAGCGGTAATTGTTTACCACTTTGTCTGATTTTTAGGATTATTTTTTGTTAGTAAAGCGATACCTCAGGGGTGGTCCCCTATAACTTTGGTCGAGATGTAGTGATGGCATCTGCACGATTTTGTAGTCGGTTTTTTAAAATTACTTTTATAACTTGTTGATAACGTTAGCTCTTTTACCATAAAATACAAATTAACAATACCAACAAATCCGACGTGAGCGTAAGTCGCTATTTGTTTTAAATCTATTATCTCTATAGCTACTAGTCTACCAGTCCAATTTATATTAAACTAATCCTGGTTATTTCTCTGCGAAGTAAATAGGATATGTAATGTTATGTTGGATATGGGATATTAATACACTGTGACCTAAAATATCTATTGTGCCCCCTTCTATCGCTAATGCCTTATGCATCGAGAAAACTCGATCCTTCCAATCCTATATTATCAAGGAAGTGTAGGATTTAGAATAGCTTCAAGTTAGGTAGATCGACCTGTTTTTTTGGTATGCTTCCAAGTATGGTGCCCTTGTAATCTGGAGTGCTACTCATTCAGTCAAAATGTAAGTGAAGGTTTCATTCTCCTTCTTACATAATCTGCACTTACTATATTGTACTACTCTCAGTTTACTAATGTGTCCTTTGAGTCGACAGTGCCCGGTAAGGATCCCTGTTACAATGTGTAGCGTATTATTGCTCAGGCTGATACAGGCTTTTATCTTTTCTGAATTACCTTAGCCCAAGAGATTATTCCAATTATCGGTTCTTCTACCCAATTATTTTTTTTTGTGTTACGGCTGAACGTCTCAGGTCCCATAAAGGGGGTTTGATCCTAATTCCTTGCGAGGCTATCTGCAATCTCGCTATCCTTTAGCCTGTTATGTACCGAAACCTAAGTAAGAGTAACTCATTTAGTTTTTCTAGCCATATGCCACGCTCCTAGTCTCCCCAGGACTGTAAGGGGTGGCAAAAATTACTATTTTCCCAAGCTAACTCTATTAAATTTATTATTCGGAGAGTGGGGTGGTTAATGAAAGTATTTTGTCCTGAGATCTGATTTAATATTTTTATCTTTTAGTTGATGCACAAAATTTACCATGGAGTTATTATCCCCTACAAATGTTTATTATTTTCTCTATACTGTTAATAATATAAAGGTGATTTACGTTCCCCCTTGTAGTACTATAAGGTGCACAGAAAAAGGTGAGTTTAATTATTATCTTAAATCTTATCAACTATATATATTGTACTTTACTCTAGTGTACAGATGGTAATGAGAACTGCTACGTTCAGGTACATTAAAATAAGAAAGATAGTCCTTACTTGAGGGCTGAGGGATTTGAAGTCTTACTATCGACTGATAACTCAGGACTCGGTAATGGTTGGTGATGTCTCCAGAAGGTGCCAATGCATTATATGGGTGCTGCAGATAAATCGGTGGTAGATACCGAACCTTCAATATCTATCGGTCATATCTCTCGATTCAAATAATCTTGTTCAAATAAATATTCATTGAATAAATGAACGCATAAAACGTAAATAAGTACGTAAATAAGTACTTAAATCAGTACTTAAAGAAGTACTTAAAGGCCTAAAAGGAAACAACATTATTAATACTTGATTTTTAGGAAAGCATGGACAGGTTGAACTTACCACAGATGTGAGGGGCCTTTCTTTTACAAGCAATAAAATCCACAATATGTGATTCAACTTAAATGAAACATTACTTGTAAGAATTAAGATGAGGGTTGAAAATACTGGCTAAATAAATCCGAAAATTCGAAAACTTAAACCCAGGTGGTTCAGCAAGAAGCCATTTTATTCAAAAGGTCAGATATGAGAGTATAAAAAAAAGATTTATAAAAAGTGGTCAGTTCATGTCCAGATAAGATATTTTAAATTATCCTGATTGTTGTACCTTAATGTAATTATTTTAATTAATTTGAAGTATTTGAAAAAGAAGAAAATTGACAACAAAATGACGTTGACATGATAGAAATAAACAAGTCATATATAAAATCATAATAAAGATTTTAAAGAAAATCTACCCTAAACTACCTAACTGAATAACTAAATTTCTCTAAATTATTTAAATAGGGTAAACATTTATAATTTAGTATTTTGTTGGAATAACATTCTACTCATCGTGAGGTATCTAATGTTGATTTATATTTTGTATTGTTTTTAGAAGTAAAACTACACTTAGTAAAGTATATGCAGACGATGAAGGCGAGAAAAAAAGGTGTGATTAAATCTATTGGTAAGTTTTATGTTCCTAAATATCTTATTGATATTGTTATTTATATTTATTATTTTTAGGGTTTCGAAACACAGATGACTGAAAACTATTATTAATATTGTGATTTATCTTATTACGAATAAATTCATTTTTTCGAAGACATCTTTATCTTTTTAGGGTAAAATATTCCCAAGGTAAAGTGTGCACGTAACACACCATTGTGCCATATTCAAACCATTTTTGAGCTGACTACGCATTGGTGGCTGTTTGGTTTTATCGGACATGATCTTAATCACTTGTATGCGATAGTTTCTCTCTATGTTGAACTGGATCCACTTCTCAATGTCGTGAATTTGCGCCTGAAAAATGTTTGGGTATGTACCAAAAGTTTTAGAATGTCAGATTCTAGGCCCAGTTCCTTTTTGGGTTTTGGAACCATCCGTATATAAATCAACTCTTTCTTGCAGCCCAGCTCTGTGGTTTTAAAGTTTTACACAAAACTGAACTGCTTTCTCATGTTTGTTACAGTGAAGTTTGTTTTCTATGGTTAGGCCTAGATATTTGATTTCTTTTTCCGTTCTATAACTATCCCCTCTAATTTGACGGTTTTAAGATAGACATTTCTTTTTCTAGTGTTGTTTTGCTGGTACCACCTTTTGGTACCATATTTTGGTGTATTCTAGTTCTCTTTGAACTATATCACAGAGGATATTTCCAAATACGACTAAATCGTCGACATAACCTTGACGGTCAGGCTCAATGTTAGTGAGGATAGAACTTGTCCTTGTAAACATCATCTGGTTGTGCAGATGGAGATGGTGTCCTGTCCTAACTGTTTCTTTGCAGTACTCGTAGATAGAAGACTGAGCTATCCATCTGGATGTGGTGCTATCTATTCCTCTGTATGCATGTGAAATTTTCATAGATTCGTGTGGTGTATTGTCAAACGCTCCTTCTATGTCTAAGAAGGCACCTACAACCGTTTCTTTGTTGTGCATTCTGGATTTCATTAGTCTCTTTGTGGACATATCTCTGGTTGTGCAGATGGAGATGGTGTCCTGCCCTATCTGTACCTCTGCAGTTTTTGTAGATAGCAGCTGAGCTATCCATCTGGATGTGGTGCTATCCACTCCTCTGTATGCATGTGCTCGTTTGACAGAGATTCATGTGGCGTATTGTCAAATGCTCCTTCTATGTCTAGGAAGACACTCACAACCGTTTTTTGTATGTCAGTGCATCCTGTATTACATCAGTCAGCTGTACCAGGGCAGTTTATGTAGATTGTCCTGCTCGGTACACGTGCTGGTTGTGGTGAAGTGGCACCCTCTCCAGGATTTCTGTTCTGATTTAAGTATCAACAGTCTTCTCCATTGTTTTTAAGGGTCGTGAGGCTGATTGATCGAAAGATTTAGGGTATGTGATATCCTTTTCTCCTACTTTTCAAATAAAGGTGACGCTGGCCCTTCTTCATGATTTGTGTATATATCCTAGTTCCAGACTACTTCATGATTCTGGTATATGGGTGATTCTCGGATAACTGTGATTTTTGATGTCCAGTGTTTTATTTATCGTTTAGCAAGTTTTCTTAATCAAAAAGTTATTAATATTATAAATTTAGAGGTATTTTACAACCGACATTATGAATTTTTGAAATTAAATATATAAATTTCTATTAAAACTTATTTTTTAATATAAAATTTACCTCTTATAACTACAATCTAATGCATACTGCATTGAATTTTATTGCAATTTTATATCAATCTTTCGACGGGTTAAAAAAATAATCATTTATATGTCAGAACCGTGGAAATAATGTCAGTACCGTGACATTAAAATTTTTAAATTTTGTCACAGTTTTCGTTGTGCCTTAACTGTAGTAGAATCACTTTACAGGCCTATTTCTGTGCATAAATAGAAAACAGAAACGCGTAAAATATACGTTTTAAAACATTTTTAACTTTATAGAAATGTAAGTTGTAAAAATCGCAGTTACACGAGAATCACCCATATATCCCAGTTCCAAAATTCTGCGGGATATACTGTTTATATGTGGTAGTAATTCCTCCTGTATCCGTTGCAGTAGGGCAGGAAATATTCTATCCTGGAGACTTGGACGGTTCAAAAGCGTTCACGGCCCACTTTAACCGCTTGCTGCTGCAAATATGTTTGACCACGTCAACAGTCACTATTGAGGGACTGCTTACCTTACTTGTGTCCCTTATTAAAAAAATGTGTGCTTCCACCCAGGAAAGTGAGTTTGGAGTAAGAGACAAGCTCTTTCCTCCTCACTCTTCTACTGAGGATCGTCTTAGGCGTGTTGCTTTCTAATTTAAACACAATTATTTTGTGATCAGATAGAGATGGTTCACTCGATACTCTCCAACTTGCAACTATATCTTTAATTTTAGGTGTACTTAATGTGATATCTACTACCTCACTTCTTGAACTTGTTACAAATGCAAGAGTATTTACAATATTTTGCACAATAAGGTTCCTATTATAAATATATTTTAAAAGTTGTTTACCTCTTTGATTAGTGCCGTTTCTACCCCAAATGGTACAGCGCATAGGCTTCGCATCTAGGAAGTAATGGCAGATTTTTTCTCTAACAGTACTCCACTAACCTCGCTGCTTCCTGGGGTGGTACAGGTCCATCCACTGTAAAGCAACTAGAAGCTATTACTATGTCTTGCCGCCTTATGCCAATTTCAAGGCATGCTCGAATTGAGACCCTGCATCATGAATTCTGAAAGACAAGAATATTTATTATTATTCCTTACTATGTTCCGGGTACTTCATCACTATTTTGATAAATTACCTTTGCATCTTTACATACAAAGCCTCTTACCTGGTGTCTGTAGGCCCACGGTTCCTGGATCAGTACGATTCCTAATTGGTTCTTAGTGATTGTCCTGAAAATCACAGTTGATGCTAGATATTCACTTAAGCGATGTTAATACCAGCCATTTTGTTCTCCATCAACGAGGGTATCATCCCCACTGGTAGTAAAAAAGACACCTTCATCCCTTCTTTTGTTCGGATAGCAGGCTTCGTTCGATTAGGGCGGTGTATTACCGCTGTTCATATTTAAACATCTTCCTTATATCCATATAGTCACACGAGCAGCTAGGGAAGAAGAGAAGATGCAGATCCCTGTTTTGTAATGAGAAAAGGAAATAAAGTCAATTTTATACTACTAAGAGCTCTTTCACACGGGGATACTGTATGCCAGATACGCGTATCCGAGATACAGAATCGCGGTCGAAAAGTTGGGCTGCTGTATCGAATTCACGCATCTCTACAATCAGTACTAAAATGGTCACAGTGGCGTGCCTAGGTTTGAATTAAGGATCTAGAAAAGTGCATTATACTGAGGTATATAATACAGTAAGCCACATAAAATGCACATCGTATAGGCTTTTTTTGTAAATGCTGTGGATAAATTTTGACTTTGCCATCTTCTATTGCCTTAAAAATGATAACGAATGACATGCAAATGAACATACACGTGACCTTTTTGAATGTCTAAAATGACATTTTTTCCTAAAAATTGCAAAAATGGCAATTTCGAAAAATTGTTTAACAAAGAGTTGCTTATTTTATAATTTGTTACCCATATATAGCCCGTGCCAAGTTTTTATTTTCTACCAATTAAGTTTTGGGTTACTGGAGTTTAGTTGTATAAAATATTAGTTAACAAAAAACAATTAATAGAAGCGCGTCGCGTAAACAGATTAATTTATGCAGGTTAGCGTAAATTCTAGTAAACTTAAAATGAATTGATAGAAAAATAAAATAAGTTGAAAATTGGTATATGGGTAAAAAATAAGTTTCTTTTAGGCATAGGTTTTTTGCTTTTTTTTACAAAAAAAGTCAATTTTGAAGCAACAAAAAATGGCAAAGTCAAAATGTATCTACATCATTTAGAAAGAAAAATCCCATACGATGCGCACTTAATGTGTAACACTGTATATTAAGAAAAAGTAATACCTGTGATATTTTCAATATAGATACGGTAGGTGATGAAATAATATTCCAATTAATACAGTCAAAACTCATAAATCAATTTGGAACCAATTCATGTTGTTTTATCAAGAAAAATGTACGAGTTTGACATGCAAATGCATCTGTAGAGTACATTACTTTAATATTAAAAGACTGAGCATACACCATGCGTAGAAAAGACGATAAGGAATATAAAAATTCCGTAGTTTAGGCAAATTTTTTATTTCTGAAATAATTTGAAAAAAAAACTCTTCGTGCATCTAATTTAATTCTTTCTTAAATAAATTAAACTATCAAACTATACGCACTCAGGATAACTACCTACCATTGAAAAATCCTGCGCCTATGATATAATCTCCGTTGCAAAAGTATCCATGTCTGAAAAGGTCCATATATCGTAATAGTAATTCTGTATGCGGCATACGCATTCAGCGTCCGCGGCTGGAGGTGCCGGGATGCAGAAATTCCGTATCGCGAAACTGTATGCGTCGCCCGTACCGTGTGAATAGGTCCATTTGAATGTATGTTCAGCCTGAATCTCGGATACGCGTATCTCGTATACAGTATCTTCGTGTGAAAGCGCTCTAAAAATTGAAAGTTGCAGCAGTCTCATGAGTGAAACCACATTGATTAAGAGCTCTTTCACACGAAGATAATGTATGCGAGATACGCGTATCCGAGATTCAGGCTGACCATACATTCAATCAAATGGACCTTTTCACACGGTACGGGCGACGCATACAGTATCGCGATATAGAATTTCTGCATCCCGGCACCTCCAGCCGCGGATGCTGAATGCGTATGCCGCATACAGAATTTCTATTACGATATATGGACCTTTTCAGACATGGATACTTTTGCAACGGAGATTATATCATAAGCGCAGGATTTTTTTAATGGTAGGTATCCCGAGTGCATTTAGTTTAATTGATTAAATTGTATGAGAAAACAAAATTTTTAAAATTATTTCACGAATAAAAAATTAGCCTAAATTACAAAATTTTATAATTTTCTCCGACTTCTTTACACATGTTGTATGTCCAGTCTTTTAATATTAAAGTAATGTACTCTTTAGATGCCTTTACGTTGAACTCGTACATTTTTCTTAGTTAAACAACATGAATTGTTACCAAATTGATTTATGAGTTTTGACTTTATTAATTGGAATATTGTTTATTATTATCTATCTATTATTATCTACCCTATCCGTCGAAAAACCTCCAACCCTGGGTAATTTGCAAATTTTTATTTTTCAAATAAAATTAAAGTTGACAGATGTAAAACACTCAGGTGTATTTAAGTTCCGGTCTATTAGAATATTAAAAGCTTTTTGTAAATAAATTTAATATAAACGTCAGAACTAAATAATTTTAAAAGACATTCTGACTAATTTGTTATACTTTTTATTACTCTTATTACTAAGCGCCATAAAGTAGTGATGGAGAATATGGTTTTAGACAAAGACAAATTTATTAGTTTGGAGTAGCCTAATCCCTGTTTATGGGATCCAGGACACACAGATTACTTTTTCTTAATATACAATGTCACACATAAAGTGCGCGTCATATGGGATTTTTCTTTTTTAAATTATGTAGATAAATGTTTTTCCTACGACCACTTAGGAAAGTGACACATATAACACTATATAGTCCTATGAAAAGTACCCTATATCACACGCGTATGAATAAGAATTTACTTTCCACCCGAGTGAGAATATGTTACTTTCCGCAGTAGTTGTCACAAAATGTCAAACACCTAATTTCTATTTTAATCTATGTAATGTCCATATTAATACTAAAATCGATATGATTATTAAATTATTGAAATTGCTGTAAATTAGATCCTAGATTTTATCTTTAACAATTATTATTAAAATAATTTTAAAATAATGTTTGCTCTTTATTCTGGTTAAATACATAACCGATTATTCAATTGACACAAGGGCTATTAGCTCAGGTGGTTAGGACGTCGAACTTATCAACTTTGCCATTTTTCGACTGCGTTCAAATCCTTTTTTGTTTAGAAAATATGAAAATTGAATAAATACCATTATTGTTGATTATTTTTTTAAATATATTTTAATTATTATAGTAATAATTGTTAACGAACTACGCCGCTGCCGTATTCTGCGAACTGATAAGGAAGATATCTGAGTCAGTGTTACTCACGAATTTGGACAGGCTATTTCAAAAAGTGTATTTAGTAGTTAGTTGGGTAATATAATTTGTTCTGAACTGAATCGGTATTTTATTTCATAGCGAATTACGGTAAAATTAGAAATATTTTACAGAGCAGCGGTGGGATAGATCTCGCCCTTTATCGAGTGACTAGTGAATCAAACTCAAGTACCTTGTTTGTTTTTTTTTTTGGTGTGTGTTTTCTTTTATGTGTCAAGGATTAAAAGAATAACTGGAAACTGTGAGCAGATTTAATAAATTTATTTGTTTAGTTAACGTATAAACTAGACATACTATACGGTTATTACACAAGAACTTTTTCTACTGTTTATTGTTGAAAATAGTGCGGTAAACTAAATAAAATTGTTTTGTATTTTGAGTTATTTTGTTTTGGGGATTATTTTACGCTTTAATTAAGTAATAATAATTTAAGATGGTACGATCGAGTTCAAGTTCAAACTCCAGTTCGGACGAAAGTTCTTCGCCGAGTTATAATTATAAACGCAATCGCAAGCACAAATCGCGGCGTTCCGGTTCGAAAGTTCGGGATGTTAGTTATATAAGAGAACCTAGAACTAAAAAGAGTTATACACCACCACCAACCCCAGACAAGGTTCAACGTTTAGAAAAGATGGTTGAACGACTGATAGAACACAGCACTAATCCACAACCGGGCCCGAGCAGAATTTTTATCAAACCCGAGTGCATACCCGAATTTAGGCCAAGAAATCCAAATTTAAGTTGTTCTAAATGGCTTGATAAAATAGAACAGTTAAAGGAAATAAACAGGTGGGACGAACGTGCTACAATTTTTCACATGCAGAATCGTTTGGCTGGCTTAGCTCGGAAGTGGTATGATAACCTAGCGTCTTACAAAATGTCTTGGGAGGAGTGGAAGACATTACTTCTTAAATCGTTTCCAGATAATCAAGACTTCGCGACTAGTCTCCGAAAATTGATGAATCGATGAAAGCTGGGAAGAGTACTATTTCGCAAAGATGGACTTGGTAAATGCATGCGAAATAAGCCCTAAAAACGCAGTGTCATGTTTGATTGATGGAATTGCTAATCCAACAATCCAAGTCGGTGCGAGAGCTGGGCGATATGAGAGTCCAGATGCACTCTACGCAGAATATTTGTCATCCCTTAAACCAGAGAGTACTCCAATGCGTTTGGAGAACGCTCCGACTCGTTTTGACATTTCTTCAACAAGAAAACGCTTTTATAGTG
The DNA here is from genome assembly GCA_927349885.1 of Psylliodes chrysocephalus. Lineage (NCBI taxonomy): Eukaryota > Metazoa > Arthropoda > Insecta > Coleoptera > Chrysomelidae > Psylliodes > Psylliodes chrysocephalus. The sequence continues at coordinate 23,861,494 of OV651816.1, forward strand.
ACAACCGCCGCGATGAGCCATCGTCAAAAAAAAAGCAACTCAACAAAAACCGATCAAAAATGCTACAACTGCAAACAAAGAGGACATTTTGCATATGTTTGTACCAAACCTAGAATTGAGTGTACCAAGTGCAAAAGACTGGGACATTCTGAAAAGGATTGTCACAGGAAAGCGGTAACAAGTAAACTTGTCGAATCCGACAATTAACCATATAATAAAATTTATTTTGTCGACTGTACCATAAACGGAGAACAATCTCGTGCCTACGTTGACACAGGTTGTGGTGCAGTATTAACACGGGAAGATGTGGCACATCGTATGGGACTAACGATTATACCTAGCTCAGTCACGATAACTGGGTATGGTGCTTCGCATGTCTCAGTGATTGGTGAAACTTGTGTCACTTTGGGATTGGACCGTGTAAAAGCAAACGTAAAAGCTTTTATTGTTCCAAACACCATACAAGATATTCCAGTGATGATTGGTCAACCCTTTTTAAATTTGCCACATGTAGTTGTCATCGTCGCCAATGAAAAGTTGCGAGTTTTAACAGCTGATGACGATTTAGCAGAAGCCTTAAACGTTAAGTCAGAGAAAATACCACTATGGGCCAAGGAATCAGTTAAGGTGCCGCCTCAAACATCCGTCCTAGTAGCAGTGACCTCACACAATCGGTTCAATGGAGAGGTTTATGTTCCAGGAGGTTTGAGAGCTGTACCAACAATGGAGCATTACGTTGGAGAATGTGTAACTAGGGGCGAAGATGGCTACGTGTCAGTTACAAATGTCTCGCAACAAGAACTTACGGTAAGTACAAACCAAATACTAGTTCGCTGTTTACAATGTTTTGAAGATAAATCGTCGGTATTTCGTGTTAACAATTTGTCAATACAAACTAATGATTATACGATGTTTAATCAAAACGATTTAGTTTATAATAAAAATCTGAACTTTGAACAAGCAAAACGTTTACTTGATTTAATAAATTCTTTTCGGTGTTGTTTTGCCCAAAATACCAGTGAATTAGGAAAAACGGATTTACTTAAGATGTCGGTACATCTCAGAGACGATACACCAGTAGTTTACCGTCCTTATCGTCTTTCACATAAGGAACGTGGTGATGTTAAAAATATAGTCGACGACTTATTGAGGAATAATATAATTCGTGAGTCGGAGTCGCCGTATTCCAGTCCGATTTTACTAGTTAAAAAGAAAAACGGAGAAAACCGAAAGTGTGTCGATTACAGAGCTTTAAACGCCAAGACTATCAAGGATAGGTTCCCACTGCCCCATGTTGATGATTTTCTTGAAAAACTCAAGGGTTGTAAGTTCTTTACAAGTCTGGACTTGGCATCTGGATACCACCAAATACCAATAGAAGAAGATTCGATACCCAAAACTGCTTTTATAACGCCCGATGGACACTACGAATACCTTTGTGTCCCTTTTGGTTTATGTAATGCTCCTGCCGTTTTTCAGCGAACTGTTAATAAGGTATTAGGTAATTTGCGCTATGGGAACGTTGCCGCATACATGGACGACGTGTTAATACCATCCAAGGATTTTGACTCTGGGATTAATGTTTTAAAGGAAGTACTTACTTCAATTAATAATGCTGGACTAACGTTAAGATTATCAAAATGTCAGTTTTTTCTGGAAAGGGTAGATTATCTAGGGCATGAGATTAGTAGTGATGGAATTCAACCTGGTAGTCGAAAAATTGAAGCTGTGCAACAATTTGCGGTACCAACAGACATACACCGAGTACGTCAGTTTCTCGGATTGGCTGGATATTTTCGGAGATATATTCAAGGCTTTGCAGCAATTGCGAGACCACTCACTCAGTTAACAAAAAAAGAAGTAACTTTTATATGGGAGGCAGCTCAACAAACAGCCTTTGAGACTTTAAAAAAGAAACTTGTTTCAAGACCGGTTTTGGCTATTTATGATCCAAAGCGTAGGACTGAAGTACACACGGATGCTTCAAAATGGGGAATAGGAGGAATCCTGCTTCAAGACCATGACGGAAATCTGAAGCCGATTATGTACTATTCGAGGCAAACCAGCAAGGAAGAACAGCGATATCACTCCTACGAATTGGAAACAATTGCTGTAGTGGACTCCCTAAAACATTTTCGAATATATCTCATTGGTATTCAGTTTAAGGTCGTCACCGATTGTGATGCCATACGAACTACTTTATGTAAAAGGGACCTGGTGCCCAGGATAGGTAGATGGTGGCTAGCAATCCAGGAGTTTACGTTTGACGCCGAGTACCGCCCAGGGTTAAAAATGGCACATGCTGATGCATTAAGCAGAAATCCAATTAGTCAGACTGTGGACGTGCTAAGTGTTAACATTAACGAGGTTAATATCACCAATAATGATTGGGTCTTACACGCGCAACTCATGGATGAGAGGTGCAAGTATCTAATCGAGGTGCTAAAGAAAGTACCTGTAGATAAGGAAGAGAGACAAATACACAAGGAGTATTGTTTGGAAAACCAACGACTGTACAAAAGTAACCCAAACGAAAAAAAAAAATGGGTAGTACCAAGAAACGCACGACGGCAAGTAGTGCTTCATTTCCACGATGGTACCGGACATTTGTCCCTCGATAAAACATTGTCAGCTGTTAGTAAACTGTACTGGTTCCCAGGAATGCGTCGTTATGTTAAAAAGTTTATCTCTGCGTGCCTGCCGTGTTTATATAACAAGGAACCTGGAGGAAAACGACCTGGATATTTACACCCCATCGAAAAGATCGACACTCCATTTGATACTCTTCACGTCGACCACTTAGGACCTTTCGTTACCTCACGGCTGAAAAATCAGTACTTAATCGTGATTGTGGAATCTTTCACAAAGTTTGTGTTTTTAAAGCCCGTAAAGTCTACGAAAGCCTCACCTTTAGTTTCTTTCCTCGATAACGTAATCGAGAATTTTGGAGTTCCTAGAAGGATAATAACCGACCGTGGGAGTTGCTATACAAGTAAGCAATTCGAACAATTTTGTAAAAATCTAAATATCAAGCACGTTTTAAATGCTACGGCAACTCCTAGAGCCAACGGTCAGGTAGAGCGTTATAATAGGGCAATATTGTCATCTCTTTCAGCATCAACGGAAGATGAAGAGAGATGGGACACAAACGTAGCTAAAATTAAATGGGGGCTGAATTCTACGGTGAATTCTGCTATGGGAAAATCCCCTTACGAAATGCTCTTCGGGTACGCTCCGAGGGGTGTTAGTAACGCGGTTCTGGACAACGAAGTCTGCATAGAACCACAACGAATTAGTAACCTGACAGAAACCAGGGCGAACGTAAAAGCTCTACTCGACAAGAAACAGGGTAAACAGAAATTACGATTTGACGCACGACGTGCAGAAGCTAAATAATATAATGTCGGAGATCGGATTCTGGCTGGAACTATTCCCACAACGAATGACGGAAGAAGTAAGAAGCTACTGCCGAGGTATAGCGGACCATATGTAATTATTAAAAAATTGGACCACGAACGGTATCTAATCGAGGACCCTGAAGGATCTTCTCGATCGCAGAAGAAGTATCTAGGGGTCGTGGCAGTTGATAAAATGAAGGCCTTCCACGTAGAAGTTAGTTCAGATTCGAACGACGAACCTGAACCAAACGAAAATTAAATTAAAAAAAAAGAAAGGGAAAACGTAAGAAGCGCTTCCACGAATTAACAGGAAGTCTGATTAACAGAAGTTGTTGATTGGCCCTGTATACGTAGTATAATGGTTATTTATGTACATACTTAATTATTTATTTAATTTGTTGTTTATTTATCTTGATATTATTGTCGTTGATGCATCAACCATAAAACTGATATTCTTTTATATCTAGGCTTTGCAATCTTGGAGGGGCTGTACCTGTAGCTGATCATTGCATATTTATTTATTAATTCAAGAAGAGTAAATGTAAATCTCTAAATTATTAACGTTTGTTTAGGTGCAAGCTAGTCCACAGGGACGTGGACAATGGTAGCCTGGCCGACTGTTAACGAACTACGCCGCTGCCGTATTCTGCGAACTGATAAGGAAGATATCTGAGTCAGTGTTACTCACGAATTTGGACAGGCTATTTCAAAAAGTGTATTTAGTAGTTAGTTGGGTAATATAATTTGTTCTGAACGGAATCGGTATTTCATTTCATAGCGAATTACGGTAAAATTAGAAATATTTTACATAATAACCTTGGTTTTACATTTTTTTGATGACATTATTTTGTGGTCGTAGGAAAAATATTGAACATCACTTGTTTGAAAAGTGATTTTCCACACTCGTAATGTAATATACTATACTTTGCCATCATTTGTTGCTTCAAATGATAATGAATGATATACTACACTATAATGCAGTCTTCTAGATCCATAATTCAAAAATCTACGCACGGCACTGCGCCTATTTTATTTTAGTACTGATTGAAGAGATACGTGGATTCGATACAGCAGCCCAACTTTTGGACCGCAATTCAGTATCTCGGATACGCGTATCTCGCATACAGTATCCTCGTGTGAAAGAGCTCTAAGGGTATTTACTACATCGAGTTATATGGCTAAAACTTTATACTTTTCTACAAGTAGCAATAACTTACGTATTAATTTTTTTTGGCGAAAATGCGATAATTGTATTGGATGAACTATTATTTATTCTACAAAAGATGAAGAATATTTACGAAGAAAAACATTTATATTCTTGATTATATCTAAATAAAAGATTTTTTTTACAATGGTATAACAAAGGCTTTTAAGGAATTTAAAATTGTCTAGATGTGCCTGTATATTTAAAGAAAAAATGTTAAAATCGCTTAAAGGGACATGAACACATTTCAGTTTTAAAAATTCTAATTGATTGCCATTTTTTTCAAGATTACGCTTTTAGCTTAGAACAGACTTTTTGGGATTTTTATATTTTTGTTCCTGAACACGAAATCTATAGATTCTTGTTAAAAAAATGTCCCGAAACTTCATTGACAAAATAAGAATTTCCTGGTCTATAAGATTGCGTTTTAGAATATTAACGATATGTAAAGCCTTCAATCATATCAGCATGGAGGATGGAGGATGGAGGATGGAGGATGGAGGATGGAGGATGGAGGATGGAGGATGGAGGATGGAGGATGGAGGATGGAGGATGGAGGATGGAGGATGGAGGATGGAGGATGGAGGATGGAGGATGGAGGATGGAGGATGGAGGATGGAGGATGGAGGATGGAGGATGGAGGATGGAGGATGGAGGATGGAGGATGGAGGATGGAGGATGGAGGATGGAGGATGGAGGATGGAGGATGGAGGATGGAGGATGGAGGATGGAGGATGGAGGATGGAGGATGGAGGATGGAGGATGGAGGATGGAGGATGGAGGATGGAGGATGGAGGATGGAGGATGGAGGATGGAGGATGGAGGATGGAGGATGGAGGATGGAGGATGGAGGATGGAGGATGGAGGATGGAGGATGGAGGATGGAGGATGGAGGATATAGGATGGAGGATATAGGATGGAGGATGGAGGATGGAGGATGGAGGATGGAGGATGGAGGATGAGGATGGAGGATGGAGGATGGAGGATGGAGGATGGAGGATGGAGGATGGAGGATGGAGGATGGAGGATGGAGGATGGAGGATGGAGGATGGAGGATGGAGGATGGAGGATGGAGGATGGAGGATGGAGGATGGAGGATGGAGGATGGAGGATGGAGGATGGAGGATGGAGGATGGAGGATGGAGGATGGAGGATGGAGGATGGAGGATGGAGGATGGAGGATGGAGGATGGAGGATGGAGGATGGAGGATGGAGGATGGAGGATGGAGGATGGAGGATGGAGGATGGAGGATGGAGGATGGAGGATGGAGGATGAGGATGGAGGATGGAGGATGGAGGATGGAGGATGGAGGATGGAGGATGGAGGATGGAGGATGGAGGATGGAGGATGGAGGATGGAGGATGGAGGATGGAGGATGGAGGATGGAGGATGGAGATGGAGGATGGAGGATGGAGGATGGAGGATGGAGGATGGAGGATGGAGGATGGAGGATGGAGGATGGAGGATGGAGGATGGAGGATGGAGGATGGAGGATGGAGGATGGAGGATGGAGGATGGAGGATGGAGGATGGAGGATGGAGGATGGAGGATGGAGGATGGAGGATGGAGGATGGAGGATGGAGGATGGAGGATGGAGGATGGAGGATGGAGGATGGAGGATGGAGGATGGAGGATGGAGGATGGAGGATGGAGGATGGAGGATGGAGGATGGAGGATGGAGGATGGAGGATGGAGGATGGAGGATGGAGGATGGAGGATGGAGGATGGAGGATGGAGGATGGAGGATGGAGGATGGAGGATGGAGGATGGAGGATGGAGGATGGAGGATGGAGGATGGAGGATGGAGGATGGAGGATGGAGGATGGAGGATGGAGGATGGAGGATGGAGGATGGAGGATGGAGGATGGAGGATGGAGGATGGAGGATGGAGGATGGAGGATGGAGGATGGAGGATGGAGGATGGAGGATGGAGGATGGAGGATGGAGGATGGAGGATGGAGGATGGAGGATGGAGGATGGAGGATGGAGGATGGAGGATGGAGGATGGAGGATGGAGGATGGAGGATGGAGGATGGAGGATGGAGGATGGAGGATGGAGGATGGAGGATGGAGGATGGAGGATGGAGGATGGAGGATGGAGGATGGAGGATGGAGGATGGAGGATGGAGGATGGAGGATGGAGGATGGGATGGAGGATGGAGGATGGAGGATGGAGGATGGAGGATGGAGGATGGAGGATGGAGGATGGAGGATGGAGGATGGAGGATGGAGGATGGGAGGATGGGAGGATGGAGGATGGAGGATGGAGGATGGAGGATGGAGGATGGAGGATGGAGGATGGAGGATGGAGGATGGAGGATGGAGGATGGAGGATGGAGGATGGAGGATGGAGGATGGAGGATGGAGGATGGAGGATGGAGGATGGAGGATGGAGGATGGAGGATGGAGGATGGAGGATGGAGGATGGAGGATGGAGGATGGAGGATGGAGGATGGAGGATGGAGGATGGAGGATGGAGGATGGAGGATGGAGGATGGAGGATGGAGGATGGAGGATGGAGGATGGAGGATGGAGGATGGAGGATGGAGGAGGATGGAGGATGGAGGATGGAGGATGGAGGATGGAGGATGGAGGATGGAGGATGGAGGATGGAGGATGGAGGATGGAGGATGGAGGATGGAGGATGGAGGATGGAGGATGGAGGATGGAGGATGGAGGATGGAGGATGGAGGATGGAGGATGGAGGATGGAGGATGGAGGATGGAGGATGGAGGATGGAGGATGGAGGATGGAGGATGGAGGATGGAGGATGGAGGATGGAGGATGGAGGATGGAGGATGGAGGATGGAGGATGGAGGATGGAGGATGGAGGATGGAGGATGGAGGATGGAGGATGGAGGATGGAGGATGGAGGATGGAGGATGGTGGAGGATGGAGGATGGAGGATGGAGGATGGAGGATGGAGGATGGAGGATGGAGGATGGAGGATGGAGGATGGAGGATGGAGGATGGAGGATGGAGGATGGAGGATGGAGGATGGAGGATGGAGGATGGAGGATGGAGGATGGAGGATGGAGGATGGAGGATGGAGGATGGAGGATGGAGGATGGAGGATGGAGGATGGAGGATGGAGGATGGAGGATGGAGGATGGAGGATGGAGGATGGAGGATGGAGGATGGAGGATGGAGGATGGAGGATGGAGGATGGAGGATGGAGGATGGAGGATGGAGGATGGAGGATGGAGGATGGAGGATGGAGGATGGAGGATGGAGGATGGAGGATGGAGGATGGAGGATGGAGGATGGAGGATGGAGGATGGAGGATGGAGGATGGTGGAGGATGGAGGATGGAGGATGGAGGGATGGAGGATGGAGGATGGAGGATGGAGGATGGAGGATGGAGGATGGAGGATGGAGGATGGAGGATGGAGGATGGAGGATGGAGGATGGAGGATGGAGGATGGAGGATGGGAGGATGGAGGATGGAGGATGGAGGATGGAGGATGGAGGATGGAGGATGGAGGATGGAGGATGGAGGATGGAGGATGGAGGATGGAGGATGGAGGATGGAGGATGGAGGATGGAGGATGGAGGATGGAGGATGGAGGATGGAGGATGGAGGATGGAGGATGGAGGATGGAGGATGGAGGATGGAGGATGGAGGATGGAGGATGGAGGATGGAGGATGGAGGATGGAGGATGGAGGATGGAGGATGGAGGATGGAGGATGGAGGATGGAGGATGGAGGATGGAGGATGGAGGATGGAGGATGGAGGATGGAGGATGGAGGATGGAGGATGGAGGATGGAGGATGGAGGATGGAGGATGGAGGATGGAGGATGGAGGATGGAGGATGGAGGATGGAGGATGGAGGATGGAGGATGGAGGATGGAGGATGGAGGATGGAGGATGGATGGATGGAGGATGGAGGATGGAGGATGGAGGATGGAGGATGGAGGATGGAGGATGGAGGATGGAGGATGGAGGATGGAGGATGGAGGATGGAGGATGGAGGATGGAGGATGGAGGATGGAGGATGGAGGATGGAGGATGGAGGATGGAGGATGGAGGATGGAGGATGGAGGATGGAGGATGGAGGATGGAGGATGGAGGATGGAGGATGGAGGATGGGAGGAGGATGGAGGATGGAGGATGGAGGATGAGGATGGAGGATGGAGGATGGAGGATGGAGGATGGAGGATGGAGGATGGAGGATGGAGGATGGAGGATGGAGGATGGAGGATGGAGGATGGAGGATGGAGGATGGAGGATGGAGGATGGAGGATGGAGGATGGAGGATGGAGGATGGAGGATGGAGGATGGAGGATGGAGGATGGAGGATGGAGGATGGAGGATGGAGGATGGAGGATGGAGGATGGAGGATGGAGGATGGAGGATGGAGGATGGAGGATGGAGGATGGAGGATGGAGGATGGAGGATGGAGGATGGAGGATGGAGGATGGAGGATGGAGGATGGAGGATGGAGGATGGAGGATGGAGGATGGAGGATGGAGGATGGAGGATGGAGGATGGAGGATGGAGGATGGAGGATGGAGGATGGAGGATGGAGGATGGAGGATGGAGGATGGAGGATGGAGGATGGAGGATGGAGGATGGAGGATGGAGGATGGAGGATGGAGGATGGAGGATGGAGGATGGAGGATGGAGGATGGAGGATGGAGGATGGAGGATGGAGGATGGAGGATGGAGGATGGAGGATGGAGGATGGAGGATGGAGGATGGAGGATGGAGGATGGAGGATGGAGGATGGAGGATGGAGGATGGAGGATGGAGGATGGAGGATGGAGGATGGAGGATGGAGGATGGAGGATGGAGGATGGAGGATGGAGGATGGAGGT
>OV651816.1:23871415-23938915 GCA_927349885.1 Psylliodes chrysocephalus
AGGATGGAGGATGGAGGATGGAGGATGGAGTGATGGGGATGGAGGATGGAGGATGGAGGATGGTAGTGTATGGAGGATGGAGGTATGGAGGATGGAGGATGGGATGGAGGATGGAGGATGGAGGATGGAGGAATGGAGGATGGAGGATGGAGGATGGAGGATGGAGGATGGAGGATGGAGGATGGATGGATGGAGGATGGAGGATGGAGGATGGAGGATGGAGGATGGAGGATGGAGGATGGAGGATGGAGGATGGAGGATGGGATGGAGGATGGAGGATGGAGGATGGAGGATGGAGGATGGAGGATGGAGGATGGAGGATGGAGGATGGAGGATGGAGGATGGAGGATGGAGGATGGAGGATGGAGGATGGAGGATGGAGGATGGAGGATGGAGGATGGAGGATGGAGGATGGGAGGATGGAGGATGGAGGATGGAGGATGGAGGATGGAGGATGGAGGATGGAGGATGGAGGATGGAGGATGGAGGATGGAGATGGAGGATGGAGGATGGAGATGGAGGATGGAGGATGGAGGATGGAGGATGGAGGATGGAGGATGGAGGATGGAGGGATGGAGGATGGAGGATGGAGGATGGAGGATGGAGGATGGAGGATGGAGGATGGAGGATGGAGGATGGAGGATGGAGGATGGAGGATGGAGGATGGAGGATGGAGGATGGAGGATGGAGATGGAGGATGGAGGATGGAGGATGGAGGATGGAGGATGGAGGATGGAGGATGGAGGATGGAGGATGGAGGATGGAGGATGGAGGATGGAGGATGGAGGATGAGGAGAGATGGAGGATGGAGGATGGAGGATGGAGGATGGAGGATGGAGGATGGAGGATGGAGGATGGAGGATGGAGGATGGAGGATGGAGGATGGAGGATGGAGGATGGAGGATGGAGGATGGAGGATGGAGGATGGAGATGGAGGATGGAGGATGGAGGATGGAGGATGGAGGATGGAGGATGGAGGATGGAGGATGGAGGATGGAGGATGGAGGATGGAGGATGGAGGATGGAGGATGGAGGATGGAGGATGGAGGATGAGGATGGAGATGGAGGATGGAGGATGGAGGATGGAGGATGGAGGATGGGATGGATGGAGGATGGAGGATGGAGGATGGAGGATGGAGGATGGAGGATGGAGGATGGAGGATGGAGGATGGAGGATGGAGGATTGGAGGATGGAGGATGGAGGATGGAGGATGGAGGATGGAGGATGGAGGATGGAGGATGGAGGATGGAGGATGGAGGATGGAGGATGGAGGATGGAGGATGGGAGGATGGAGGATGGAGGATGGAGGATGGAGGATGGAGGATGGAGGATGGAGGATGGAGGATGGAGGATGGAGGATGGAGGATGGAGGATGGAGGATGGAGGGATGGAGGATGGAGGATGGAGGATGGAGGATGGAGGATGGAGGATGGAGGATGGAGGATGGAGGATGGAGAGGATGGAGGATGGAGGATGGAGGATGGAGGATGGAGGATGGAGGATGGAGGATGGAGGATGGAGGATGGGAGGATGGAGATGGAGGATGGAGGATGGAGGATGGAGGATGGAGGATGGAGGATGGAGGATGGATGGAGGATGGAGGATGGAGGATGGAGGATGGAGGATGGAGGATGGAGGATGGAGGGATGGAGGATGGAGGATGGAGGATGGAGGATGGAGGATGGAGGATGGAGGATGGAGGATGGAGGATGGAGGATGGAGGATGGAGGATGGAGGATGGAGGATGGAGGATGGAGGATGGAGGATGAGGATGGAGGATGGAGGATGGAGGATGGAGGATGGAGGATGGAGGATGGAGGATGGAGGATGGAGGATGGAGGATGGAGGATGGAGGATGGAGGATGGAGGATGGAGGATGGAGGATGGGATGGAGGATGGAGGATGGAGGATGGAGGATGGAGGATGGAGGATGGAGGATGGAGGATGGAGGATGGAGGATGGAGGATGGAGGAATGGAGGATGGAGGATGGAGGATGGAGGATGGATGGAGGATGGAGGATGGAGGATGGAGGATGGAGGATGGAGGATGGAGGATGGAGGATGGAGGATGGAGGATGGAGGATGGAGGATGGAGGATGGAGGATGGAGGATGGAGGATGGAGGATGGAGGATGGAGGATGGAGGATGGAGGATGGAGGATGGAGGATGAGGATGGAGGATGGAGGATGGAGATGGAGGATGGAGGATGGAGGATGGAGGATGGAGGATGGAGGATGGAGGATGGAGGATGGAGGATGGAGGATGGAGGATGGAGGATGGAGGATGGAGGATGGAGGATGGAGGATGGAGGATGGAGGATGGAGGAGATGGAGGATGGAGGATGGAGGATGGAGGATGGAGGATGGAGGATGGAGGATGGAGGATGGAGGATGGAGGATGGAGGATGGAGGATGGAGGATGGAGGATGGAGGATGGAGGATGAGGATGGAGGATGGAGGATGGAGGATGGAGGATGGAGGATGGAGGATGGAGGATGGAGGATGGAGGATGGAGGATGGAGGATGGAGGATGGGTGAGATGGAGGATGGAGGATGGAGGATGGAGGATGGAGGATGGAGGATGGAGGATGGAGGATGGAGGATGGAGGATGGAGGATGGAGGATGGAGGATGGAGGATGGAGGATGGAGGATGGAGGATGAGGATGGAGGATGGAGAGGATGGAGGATGGAGGATGGAGGATGGAGGTGAGGAGGATGATGGAGGATGGAGGCTGGAGGATGAGGATGGAGGATGGAGGATGGAGGATGGAGGATGATTATGAGATGAGGATGGGCTGAATGGAGGATGGAGGATGGAGTGATGGAGGATGGAGGATGAGGATGGAGGATGGAGGATGGAGGATGGAGGATGGAGGATGGAGGATGGAGATGGAGGATGGGATGGAGTGGAGGATGGAGGATGGAGAGGATGGATGGAGGATGGAGGATGGAGGATGGAGGATGGAGGATGGAGGATGGAGGATGAGGATGGAGATGGAGGATGGAGGATGGAGGATGGAGGATGGAGGATGGAGGATGAGGATGGAGGATGGAGGATGGAGGATGGAGGATGGAGGATGGAGGATGGAGGATGGAGGATGGAGGATGGAGGATGGAGGATGGAGGATGGAGGATGGAGGATGGAGGATGGAGGATGGAGATGAGATGGAGGATGGAGGATGGAGGATGGAGGATGAGGATGGAGGATGGAGGATGGAGGATGGAGGATGGAGGATGGAGGATGGAGGATGGAGGATGGAGGATGGAGGATGGAGGATGGAGGATGGAGGATGGAGGATGGAGGATGGAGGATGGAGGATGGAGGATGGAGGATGGAGGATGGAGGATGGAGGATGGAGGATGGAGGATGGAGGATGGAGGATGGAGGATGGAGGATGGAGATGAGGATGGAGGATGGAGGATGGAGGATGGAGGATGGAGGATGGAGGATGGAGGATGAGGATGGAGATGGAGGATGGAGGATGGAGGATGGAGGATGGAGGATGGAGGATGGAGGATGGAGGATGGAGGATGGAGGATGGAGGATGGAGGATGGAGGGATGGAGGATGGAGGATGGAGGATGGAGGATGGAGGATGGAGGATGGAGGATGGAGGATGGAGGATGGAGGATGGAGGATGGAGGATGGAGGATGGAGGATGGAGGATGGAGGATGGAGGATGGAGGATGGAGGATGAGATGGATGGAGGATGGGAGGATGGAGGATGGAGGATGGAGGATGGAGGATGGAGGATGGAGGATGGAGGATGGAGGATGGAGGATGGAGGATGGAGGATGGAGGATGGAGGATGGAGGATGGAGGATGGAGGATGGAGGATGGAGGATGGAGGATGGGAGGATGGAGGATGGAGGATGGAGGATGGAGGATGGAGGATGGAGGATGGAGGATGGAGGATGGAGGATGGAGGATGGAGGATGGAGGATGGAGGATGGAGGATGGAGGATGGAGGATGGAGGATGGAGGATGGAGGATGGAGGATGGAGGATGGAGGATGGAGGATGGAGGATGGAGGATGGAGGATGGAGGATGGAGGATGGAGGATGGAGGATGGAGGATGGAGGATGGAGGATGGAGGATGGAGGATGGAGGATGGAGGATGGAGGATGGAGGATGGAGGATGGAGGATGGAGGATGGAGGATGGAGGATGGAGGATGGAGGATGGAGGATGGAGGATGGAGGATGAGGAGATGGAGGATGGAGGATGGAGGATGGAGGATGGAGGATGGAGGATGGAGGATGGGAGGATGGAGGATGGAGGATGGAGGATGGAGGATGGAGGGATGGAGGATGGAGGATGGAGGATGGAGGATGGAGGATGGAGGATGGAGGATGGAGGATGGAGGATGGAGGATGGAGGATGGAGGATGGAGGATGGAGGATGGAGGATGGAGGATGGAGGATGGAGGATGGAGGATGGAGGATGGAGGATGGAGGATGGAGGATGGAGGATGGAGGATGGAGGATGGAGGATGGAGGATGGAGGATGGAGGATGGAGGATGGAGGATGGAGGATGGAGGATGGAGGATGGAGGATGGAGGATGGGAGGATGGAGGATGGAGGATGGAGGATGGAGGATGGAGGATGGAGGATGGAGGATGGAGGATGGAGGATGGAGGATGGAGGATGGAGGATGGAGGATGGAGGATGGAGGATGGAGGATGGAGGATGGAGGATGGAGGATGGAGGATGGAGGATGGAGGATGGAGGATGGAGGATGGAGGATGGAGGATGGAGGATGGAGGATGGAGGATGGAGGATGGAGGATGGAGGATGGAGGATGGAGGATGGAGGATGGAGGATGGAGGATGGAGGATGGAGGATGGAGGATGGAGGATGGAGGATGGAGGATGGAGGATGGAGGATGGAGGATGGAGGATGGAGGATGGAGGATGGAGGATGGAGGATGGAGGATGGAGGATGGAGGATGGAGGATGGAGGATGGAGGATGGAGGATGGAGGATGGAGGATGGAGGATGGAGGATGGAGGATGGAGGATGGAGGATGGAGGATGGAGGATGGAGGATGGAGGATGGAGGATGGAGGATGGAGGATGGAGGATGGAGGGATGGAGGATGGAGGATGGAGGATGGAGGATGGAGGATGGAGGATGGAGGATGGAGGATGGAGGATGGAGGATGGAGGATGGAGGATGGAGGATGGAGGATGGAGGATGGAGGATGGAGGATGGAGGATGGAGGATGGAGGATGGAGGATGGAGGATGGAGGATGGAGGATGGAGGATGGAGGATGGAGGATGGAGGATGGAGGATGGAGGATGGAGGATGGAGGATGGAGGATGGAGGATGGAGGATGGAGGATGGAGGATGGAGGATGGAGGATGGAGGATGGAGGATGGAGGATGGAGGATGGAGGATGGAGGATGGAGGATGGAGGATGGAGGATGAGGATGGAGGATGGAGGATGAGGATGGAGGATGGAGGATGGAGGATGGAGGATGGAGGATGGAGGATGGAGGATGGAGGATGGAGGATGGAGGATGGAGGATGGAGGATGGAGGATGGAGGATGGAGGATGGAGGATGGAGGATGGAGGATGGAGGATGGAGGATGGAGGATGGAGGATGGAGGATGGAGGATGGAGGATGGAGGATGGAGGATGGAGGATGGAGGATGGAGGATGGAGGATGGAGGATGGAGGATGGAGGATGGAGGATGGAGGATGGAGGATGGAGGATGGAGGATGGAGGATGGAGGATGGAGGATGGAGGATGGAGGATGGGAGGATGGAGGATGGAGGATGGAGGATGGAGGATGGAGGATGGAGGATGGAGGATGGAGGAGATGGAGGATGGAGGATGGAGGATGGAGGATGGAGGATGGAGGATGGAGGATGGAGGATGGATGAGGATGGAGGATGGAGGATGGAGGATGGAGGATGGAGGATGGAGGATGGAGGATGGAGGATGGAGGATGGAGGATGGAGGATGGAGGATGGAGGATGGAGGATGGAGGATGGGAGGATGGAGGATGGAGGATGGAGGAGGATGGAGGATGGAGGATGGAGGATGGAGGATGGAGGATGGAGGATGGAGGATGGAGGATGGAGGATGGAGGATGGAGGATGGAGGATGGAGGATGGAGGATGGAGGATGGAGGATGGAGGATGGAGGATGGAGGATGGAGGATGGAGGATGGAGGATGGAGGATGGAGGATGGAGGATGGAGGATGGAGGATGGAGGATGGAGGATGGAGGATGGAGGATGGAGGATGGAGGATGGAGGATGGAGGATGGAGGATGGAGGATGGAGGATGGAGGATGGAGGATGGAGGATGGAGGATGGAGGATGGAGGATGGAGGATGGAGGATGGAGGATGGAGGATGGAGGATGAGGATGGAGGATGGAGGATGGAGGATGGAGGATGGAGGATGGAGGATGGAGGATGGAGGATGGAGGATGGAGGATGGAGGATGGAGGATGGAGGATGGAGGATGGAGGATGGAGGATGGAGGATGGAGGATGGAGGATGGAGGATGGAGGATGGAGGATGGAGGATGGAGGATGGAGATGGAGGATGGAGGATGGAGGATGGAGGATGGGATGGAGGATGGGATGGAGGATGGAGGATGGAGGATGGAGGATGGAGGAGGATGGAGGATGGAGGATGGAGGATGGAGGAGGAGGAGGAGGATGGAGGATGGAGGATGGAGGATGGAGGATGGAGGATGGAGGATGGAGGATGGAGGATGGGAAGGGAATGGAGGATGGAGGATGGAGGATGGAGGTGGAGGATGGAGGATGGAGGATGAGGAAGGATGGAGGATGGAGGATGGAGGATGAGATAGGATGGAGGATGGAGGATGGATGGAGTATGGAGGATGGAGGATGGAGGATGGAGGATGGAGGATGGAGGAGGATGGAGGATGGAGGATGGAGGATGGCGGATGGAGGATGGAGGATGGAGGATGGAGGATGGAGGATGGAGGATGGAGGATGGAGGATGGAGGATGGAGGATGGATGGATGGAGGATGGAGGATGGAGGATGGAGGATGGAGGATGGAGGATGGAGGATGGAGGATGGAGGATGGAGGATGGAGGATGGAGGATGGAGGATGGAGGATGGAGGATGGAGGATGGAGGATGGAGGATGGAGGATGGAGGATGGAGGATGGAGGATGGAGGGATGGAGGATGGAGGATGGAGGATGAGATGGAGGATGGAGGATGGAGGATGGAGGATGGAGGATGGAGGATGGAGGATGGAGGATGGAGGATGGAGGATGGAGGATGGAGGATGGAGGATGGAGGATGGAGGATGGAGGATGGAGGATGGAGGATGGAGGATGGAGGCTGGAGGATGGAGGATGGAGGATGGAGGATGGAGGATGGAGGATGGAGGATGGAGGATGGGGATGGAGGTGAGGATGGAGGATGGAGGATGGAGGATGGGAGGATGGAGGATGGAGGATGGAGGATGGAGGATGGAGGATGGAGGATGGAGGATGGAGGATGGAGGATGGAGGATGGAGGATGGAGGATGGAGGAGAGGAGGATGGAGGATGGAGGATGGAGGATGGAGGATGGAGGATGGAGGATGGAGGATGGAGGATGGAGGATGGAGGATGGAGGATGGAGGATGGAGGATGGAGGATGGAGGATGGAGGATGGAGGATGGAGGATGGAGAGGATGGAGGATGGAGGATGGAGGATGGAGATGAGGATGGAGGATGGAGGATGGAGGATGGAGGATGGAGGATGGAGGATGGAGGATGGAGGATGGAGGATGGAGGATGAGAGGATGGAGGATGGAGGATGGAGGAGGAGGATGGAGGATGGAGGATGGAGGATGGAGGATGGAGGATGGAGGATGGAGGATGGAGGATGGAGGATGGAGGATGGAGGATGGAGGTGGAGGATGGAGGATGGAGGATGGAGGATGGAGGATGGAGGATGGAGGATGGAGGATGGAGGATGGAGGATGGAGGATGGAGGATGGAGGATGGAGGATGGAGGATGGAGGATGGAGGATGGAGGATGGAGGATGGAGGATGGAGGATGGAGGATGGAGGATGGAGGATGGAGGATGGAGGATGGAGGATGGAGGATGGAGGATGGAGGATGGAGGATGGAGGATGGAGGATGGAGGATGGAGGATGGGGATGGAGGATGGAGGATGGAGGATGGAGGATGGAGGATGGAGGATGGAGGATGGAGGATGGAGGATGGAGGATGGAGGATGGAGGATGGAGGATGGAGGATGGAGGATGGAGGATGGAGGATGGAGGATGGAGGATGGAGGATGGAGGATGGAGGATGGAGGATGGAGGATGGAGGATGGAGGATGGAGGATGGAGGATGGAGGATGGAGGATGGAGGATGGAGGATGGAGGATGGAGGATGGAGGATGGAGGATGGAGGATGGAGGATGGAGGATGGAGGATGGAGGATGGAGGATGGAGGATGGAGGATGGAGGATGGAGGATGGAGGATGGAGGATGGAGGATGGAGGATGGAGGATGGAGGATGGAGGATGGAGGATGGAGGATGGAGGAGATGGAGGATGGAGGATGGAGGATGGAGATGGAGGATGGAGGATGGAGGATGGAGGATGGAGGATGGAGGATGGAGGATGGAGGATGGAGGATGGAGGATGGAGGATGGAGGATGGAGGATGGAGGATGGAGGATGGAGGATGGAGGATGGAGGATGGAGGATGGAGGATGGAGGATGGAGGATGGAGGATGGAGGATGGAGGATGGAGGATGGAGGATGGAGGATGGAGGATGGAGGATGGAGGATGGAGGATGGAGGATGGAGGATGGAGGATGGAGGATGGAGGATGGAGGATGGAGGATGGAGGATGGAGGATGGAGGATGGAGGATGGAGGATGGAGGAGGGAGGATGGAGGATGGAGGATGGAGGATGGAGGATGGAGGATGGAGGATGGAGGATGAGGATGGAGGATGGAGGATGGAGGATGGAGGATGGAGGATGGAGGATGGAGGATGGAGGATGGAGGATGGAGGATGGAGGATGGAGGATGGAGGATGGAGGATGGAGGATGGAGGATGGAGGATGGAGGATGGAGGATGGAGGAGGAGGATGGAGGATGGAGGATGGAGGATGGAGGATGGAGGATGGAGGATGGAGGATGGAGGATGGAGGATGGAGGATGGAGGATGGAGGATGGAGGATGGAGGATGGAGGATGGAGGATGGAGGATGGAGGATGGAGGATGGAGGATGGAGGATGGAGGATGGAGATGAGGATGGAGGATGGAGGATGGAGGATGGAGGATGGAGGATGGAGGATGGAGGATGGAGGATGGAGGAGGAGGATGGAGGATGGAGGATGGAGGATGGAGGATGGAGGATGGAGGATGGAGGATGGAGGATGGAGGATGGAGGATGGAGGATGGAGGATGGAGGATGGAGGATGGAGGATGGAGGATGAGATGGAGGAGGATGGAGGATGGAGGATGGAGGATGGAGATGGAGGATGGAGGATGGAGGATGGAGGATGGAGGATGGAGGATGGAGGATGGAGGATGGAGGATGGAGGATGGAGGATGGAGGATGGAGGATGGAGGATGGAGGATGGAGGATGGAGGATGGAGGATGGAGGATGGAGGATGGAGGATGGAGGATGGAGGATGGAGGATGGAGGATGGAGGATGGAGGATGGAGGATGGAGGATGGAGGATGGAGGATGGAGGATGGAGGATGGATGGATGGAGGATGGAGGATGGAGGATGGAGGATGGAGGATGGAGGATGGAGGATGGGGATGGAGGATGGAGGATGGAGGATGGAGGATGGAGGATGGAGGATGGAGGATGGAGGAGGAGATGAGGATGGAGGATGGAGGATGGAGGATGAGGATGGAGGATGGAGGATGGAGGATGGAGGATGGAATGGAGGATGGAGGATGGAGGATGGAGGATGGAGGATGGAGGATGGAGGATGGAGGATGGAGGATGGAGGATGGAGGATGGAGGATGGAGGATGGAGGATGGAGGATGGAGGATGGAGGATGGAGGAGGATGGAGGATGGAGGATGGAGGATGGAGGATGGAGGATGGAGGATGGAGGATGGAGGATGGAGGATGGAGGATGGAGGATGGAGGATGGAGATGGAGGATGGAGGATGAGATGGAGGAGGATGGAGGATGAGGATGAGGATGGAGGATGGAGGATGGAGGATGGAGGATGGAGGATGGAGGATGGAGGATGGAGGATGGAGGATGGAGGATGGAGGATGGAGGATGGAGGATGGAGGATGGAGGATGGAGGATGGAGGATGGAGGATGGAGGATGGAGGATGGAGGATGGAGGATGGAGGATGGAGGATGGAGATGGAGGATGGAGGATGGAGGATGAGGAGGATGGAGGATGGAGGATGGAGGATGGAGGATGGAGGATGGAGGATGGAGGATGGAGGATGGAGGATGGAGGATGGAGGATGGAGGATGGAGGATGGAGGATGGAGGATGGAGGATGGAGGATGGAGGATGGAGGATGGAGGATGGAGGATGGAGGATGGAGGATGGAGGAGGATGGAGGATGGAGGATGGAGGATGGAGGATGGAGGAATAGTTCAACACTGCGCGCTCTCTGCCCTTATCTCGAAAATGGTTCAAGATATGTACACATTTTTTAAACAAAAGTTGTAGAGAATTAAATCCTCAAAAATACAAAAAGCATAAAATCCATACGAAACGAGATATTTACAAAAATATGAAAGAAAATAATCGATTTTTTGACCTTTTATCTTAGATATCTGTGGTAGCGAACACCTTACGATAAGTAAGTTTTGAGACAAGTTTTAGGGTGTTAAAATAAAGGTTCATACAAATTTGTAGCTGACTATCTACATTTTCGAAGTGAAACCCCTAATACGCTTATTCGGTGTGATGTCATTTTGGTTCCACTGAGATTTAATTCTAACCAAACTTTTAACAAAAACATCAAAAAATTTGACATATACATTTTTACTGTTTTTAATTTATTTCTAAATATTATTTACAGGTCACAAAAAATAGTTTAAAGCTATGTAATTGGTAACTAAACGATTCTATATTTGATGCATGTTATCTACTTACTTTAGGAATATATTTATAAAAGTGAAAAAATAAACAAAACGAACAAAACGCACTCAAAAAAATCTACTGTCACTTTAATTGTCAGTAGAACCATAATTACATCATCACTGAACTAGCGTATATGGCTGGACTAAAAACTGCGTAATGTGCCATTTTTGATTAGGTCGGCAGGATCGCATGGCGTTCCACTGATGATGATTTGGGGAAATTAACCTTATTTATTTAAATTTTAGTAATCACGGTAACTGGTTGAATGTGTTTCAACCTAAATTGTTGTTTCGAATGGACTGTATATTGAAAAAGGGAGAAATAATATTGTACTTTGTATTTGATGTTTATTTGACAAAAGTAATGTATGTATATCAATGACAATCTCTATGTTCAGTGGCGGAACAAGTATATGGGTAAAAGGAACACAACAAATCTGCAACATACTGCCCGCCTTGAAAGAATTAACTTTCAATACTTCAAAATAACAAAAAACATTTGAAGAGTTACAAAAGAAAACAAAATAATACATTATTTTACATAAAGTGTCTTGAGATATAAAAGCGTTAAATATTTTAATAACAAAAATATTAAGAAGGGTCGATAGGCAATAGACACACTTTGTTAACTGCACGTTTGTAAAGTCCATCTGCAGTTTTAACTGAAACGACTCGAACTATCTTGTCAGTGCCTGGATGCAAATCTACAATTCTACCCATTTTCCAATGGAGAGGAGGGAGATTATCTTCCTTTACGAGAACAAGTTGATTTCGTTGAAGATTTGGCTTTTGGGATTTCCACTTGGATCGATTTTGAAGATGAGTGAGATATTCAGAAGACCATCTTCTCCACAGATGTTGGTAGAGATATTGGATGTAGTTCCAGCGATCTAAACGATTGATTGGGACATCTTTGTAATTGGGCTCTGGACTGCTTGTAAGAATCTCCCCAATTAGGAAATGTGCTGGAGTAAGAACTTGAAAATCGGTAGGGTTCTCGGACAAAAGAGTGAGTGGCCTGGAGTTTAAGATCCCTTCTGATTGAATTAAAAATGTAAGGTACTCTTCGTAAGTAAAAACTGCATTTGCTGTGATTCGTCTTAAATGGTGCTTTAATGACTTTACGGTCGCCTCCCACAATCCCCCAAACGTTGGTGATCTTGGTGGAATAAAGTGCCAAGTTATGGTGTTATTTGATGAATAGTCTGTAATTTTATTCCAATGTTGTTCTGAAGACAGAAGACTTAGTTCTTTTAACGTTCTATTAGCCTTGACGAAGTTGGTAGCATTGTCAGAAAAAATGTCTGTGCATTTTCCACGCCGAGCCATAAAACGTTTTAGAGATGACAAAAATGCTTCAGTTGTTAGGCCAGAAACAAGTTCCATGTGAACTGCTTTGGTAGATAGGCAAACAAATATTACTATATAGCACAAGTATGTATTAACTCTTCCACGTCTACGACTTTCTCGAATTGAAACTGGACCTGCATAATCAATGCCTACCTTTAAAAATGGACGATATTGGTTGACTCTGTATTGGGGTAAATTTCCCATTACTGGAACTTGCGTAATTGGCTTTAATCTTGAACATATCAGACATTTGTGAATAACTTTTCGTATGGCATTTCTTGCTGAAAGAGGCCAATATTTTGATCTAAGTGATGCAAGTACTGTTTGATGACCAGCATGTAATAAGGAAATATGTTCATTACGAATTATTAATTCTGTTAATTTGTGAGATGATGGAAGGAGAATAGGATGTTTCTGATTAAATGGAATTGTTGCATTTTTTAATCGTTCTCCAACTCTAATTATATCATGATTATCTAAAAAGCAGGATAATGGTAATAATTTACTTTTAACGTGTAATGGTTTCTTTTTCTGTAAAGACTTAAGTTCTTCTGGAAACGACTGTGCTTGAGTGATTTTTATCAATGTCATAAGAGAATTGTGAAGTTCAGTTGCGCTTAGGTGACCCTTGTGTTTACTTTTAAAACGCAACAAATATGCGGTGACACGTTTAAGTTTGCTTAGTGTAGAATACTTCTCAAAAATATTAAATTTTGTAATTTCCAAATCAATTGTTAGATGAGAAAGGACTTTGATTGTTCTCCTTTCTTCTTTGGTTTCTATTGAATGGGCCTTACCTTTTGGCCAATATAAAGCATCCTGCTGCAACCAAGGAGGACCGTACCACCACAATGTGTGTTTGAGAAATTGTTCTGGTAATGATCCTCTTGAAATAGCATCTGCAGAATTTTCTTTGCTGCTTACATGTGACCAGTCGTAAATGTTTGTGTTAGTTTGAATTTCTGCCACCCTGTTTGCCACGAAAGTTTTCCATGTTTGTGGCGTAGCTGCTATCCAACTAAGAACTATGGTAGAATCTGTCCAATAATGAAATGAATTAATCTTAAATTTTATACACTTTTTCAGTTTAACAACTAATTGTGACAGTAAAACTGCTGCACATAACTCGAGCCTAGGCAACGAAATCGACTTAATTGGGGCGACTCGCCCTTTTGAACATAAAAGTTGCGCAGAATGTTGATTTCCCTGTAAATTTGTACTTCTTAAATAAATACAGGCTCCGTATGCTCGTTCACTAGCATCACAAAAACCATGAATTTGCAATTCTGTGCATTCTGACCAACCTGTGATTCTTCTAGGTATTGTGAGATTGTTTAAACTATTTAACTGTCTTGATAGAATATACCACTGATGATATTCTTCCTGTGGAAGATTTTCATCCCAGTCTATTTTTAAACTCCAAAGTTTCTGAAGAATAAGTTTGGCAATGGTAACCACAGGTCCTAAAAGTCCTAATGGGTCATATATCTGTGATATATTTGAAAGTATAATTCTTTTTGTATATATTTTATCAGGGTTATGATTAATGTAGAACTTAAAATTATCTTTATTT
The DNA here is from genome assembly GCA_927349885.1 of Psylliodes chrysocephalus. NCBI lineage: Eukaryota > Metazoa > Arthropoda > Insecta > Coleoptera > Chrysomelidae > Psylliodes > Psylliodes chrysocephalus. Next base: position 23,885,411 of record OV651816.1, read on the forward strand.
GAGTCCCAAATCATTCCAAGAACTTTAGAATTTTCCAATTTATCTTGTGGCATTATATATTTATCAATGGTGGAGTGTATACAAGAAAATATGTTTGGATGACTGGATCGCCACTTTCTTAATTCAAAACAAGAACTGTTTAAAATGTGAATGATTTCTTTGTAGATAGTTGTTGCATCTTCTTCATTAGGTGCACCAGTTAACAAATCATCTACATAAAAATAGTCTTTTATTGAATTTGATGCATTTGGAAAATTTGTCTGATGTTCCAATGATAACTGTTTTAAACACCTAGTGGCGAGAAACGGAGCAGATGTGGTTCCGTAAGTGACAGTATTTAGCATGTAGGTCTGGATTGGCTTATCAACATTGTCTCTCCATAGTATTTTCTGGAAATGTCTATCTTTTTCATGTACATTCACTTGTCTATACATCTTTGCGACATCTGCAGTAAATGCCACATTATGAAAGCGAAAACATGTAATAATTTCAAAATTTTCTCTTTGTACTACTGGACCTTTCATTAAAATATCATTTAATGAAATTCCAGAGGCTGTGGGAGCAGAAGCGTCTAGAACAACTCTCAGTTTTGTAGTAAGACTATCCATCTTATATACTGCATGATGTGGCATGTAATATCCCTGATTATCGTCATTAGTTACCAAAGACATGTGGCCTAATTCAAGATATTCCTTCATGAACTTGGAATATTCTGTTTTAAATTCAAGATTGTTTTTAAACCTTTTTTCTAAATTATAATATCTTTTTAACGCAATTTCTTTTGATTGTGACAAATAATTTACATTATCTTTGAATGGAAGTCTTACTACGAACCTGCCATGTTGATTGCGCGAAAAATTGTGTTGAAAATGAAGTTCACATTCATTTTCTTCTTTTGTCATTGGACTTTTTTGAAAAACTTCTTCTAACTCCCAAAAATTTCGTAGGTAATTATTTAATTGCTCATCGGTAATTAAATTACATTGTGAGGTTTTGACAGATTGATTGGAATTGAGCCTTCCGGCTACTACCCAACCTAATTTTGTATTTTGAATTGATGGTCCATTTTTATGTAATTTAATGTAACCACTTAATAAAAGATCGAAATACATTTCAGCACCAATCAACATATCAATTTTGTGTGATATGTTAAACTGTGGATCTGCTAAGTTCAGATTTTGTGGCATTTCAAAATGAAGTACATTTGCACTAACAACAGGTAAACATTCTGTAATTTTTGGCAGAACTAGAAAGTTGAGCCTAGTTGTAAATGAATTGAAGAGAGAAAACACGGTGATTTTTACTGACTTGGAAGTATGAGTGATTGAATTATTGACTCCTTTAATTGTCATCTTTTCTAATTTCGGGATTAATTTTAACAAAGTGCACATTTCTTGTGTGACGAAATTACACTGAGATCCAGAATCCAATAAAACTCTACATTTGACAGTGACGCCATTTTCATTAGAAACATTTACAAGTGCAGTGCCCAATAAAATTTGTGATGAGCCGAAATTTGACACGAACTCATTTAACTGGGAATGTAATGTATGAGAAGTTTGAGGCAAGCTATTATTGTTTGCAAGTTGTGAATGTTCTAAAGGAATGGCTGAATCTTCTGTCTGAACAACCTCTTGACATGTGTGAGTTATTGTTTGAGACTTATTTTCATCAAAGTAGTAGTCTATATGTAACAAACTGTTGTGTTTTTTAATACATTTTTTACATGAACCAGACTTACACTGAGGTGAAAAATGATCACTTGCAAGACAATTTAAACAAAGCTTCAATTTTTTTACCTCATTTACTCGATCAGTGACTGTCATTTTTAAAAATTGTTCACATGCATAAAACTTATGAGGCTTAGAGCAAAAAACACAAGTTTTATTTAACTGTGAACTTGCTTGTGTAGCAATAAATGAATTAGAATGATGTTGTCTATTATCAAGTTTGTTTGTGTAAATGTTCTGCATTTGGCCTGACTGGTTCTTCGTATGTGACTGTGAATGTACTTGAGAAGATTGACCCTGACCTAATGCTACATTTCTTTTGTAGGCTTCTAAAGAATTACATCTTTGTCCCAAAAAATCACAGAAGAATTCATAAGTGGGTAAATCTGTTTCTCTGAAACCTTTGATTCCCACTGCTTTAGCGTGATTTTATCCAACTTTGAGGACAAAAGTGAAATCAAGAATAAATCTAAAATTGCTTTCTCTGATAACCCTACTGCCGTTAAGGCATCAATATGTGTTTGGAATGTGTCTAGAAAATGCCTGAGTTGTGTATAACTTTCTTTTTGAATCGACTGTAGCTCAAAAAGTGACATAACATGATTTAATGGAACCCTTTTTTTGTTTTCATAACGTTTTTTTAATAAATTCAAAGCAACTCTGTAATTTGCTTCTGAAGTGTCAAGATTTGATATAATTTTCAACGCATCTCCTTCGAAAGATGATTTTAGATATTGAAATTTTTGAACTGTTGTCAGTGTGACATTATTCTCAATTAATGACTGAAATAGATCATGAAAATTGTCCCATTTATGAATACTACCATCAAATATTGGAATAATGATCGGTGGTAATTTTATTTCTGGCAACCTATCTGTTTTACCATTAAATTTCTCCAAAATTTCATCCGCTTGTGATAACGTTTCATAATAAATGTCTTCAAAGAAAACCCTTTGTTCGTCATCAACAACCATTGTAATTGCATCTATTTCTGTTTGTATATTCTCAAACTCTGTCAAGTGCTTTTCTAAATTAGACCGTCTGACCTTTAACTCAAAAACCTTTGGATGTGGATTGTGCTCTAACCATGATTTAAAGCGCTCAATTTTTGCAAATATAGCCTCTCTTTTTTGAATTACCAAGTCTTTGTCTTTTGATTTCTTTTTATCTGACATGACGAAGAACCAAAGATTATTAGAAAGACTCACTCACCCTTTGTCTGATTTTGTACCTAACTAGCAGTGCTGATCCCCAGTTCTCGCCTTATGCTTCAGCCTCACGCCAGACACCAATATCTTGATTGAATTGTGAATGAATGTATTTTGCGCAGATATGCCTATATCCGGCTCGTGGAACCAAAAACTATGGTTGAATGTGTTTCAACCTAAATTGTTGTTTCGAATGGACTGTATATTGAAAAAGGGAGAAATAATATTGTACTTTGTATTTGATGTTTATTTGACAAAAGTAATGTATGTATATCAATGACAATCTCTATGTTCAGTGGCGGAACAAGTATATGGGTAAAAGGAACACAACAAATCTGCAACAGTAACGATTCAAAGTGTAATCAAAAAAGTATTCAACTTTTTCTATAATTGACGAGGATAACGCTGACTATTCTATGTTTAGAGTTTTAGACTTAGGTAACTATATAAAATAGTAAAAATAAAATAAAATAAAATAAATAGAAATTAAACTCAAAGCTAGTATCACATAATAACTACTTATTAGGCTAATACCGCAACGGGCATTTAATTATATCTAAAGGAAAGTAGCAGAATTCTCGATTCCAATCAGTAGTGAAATCAGCAAACGCGTTAAATTAATTTACAAGCCAAAGGAGTAGTTGTTTTATTGAGAGAAACGCTCGTATTACTATGTGACACTGGCTTTAAATTTTATTTCTATTTTATTTTAGCCTTGGTCACACTTGAGTTGGAATTATTACCTTATTTATTTAAAAAAGCTTTGTGAATAAGGCTTTTAGGATAATTATTGGTAAATTGAATTAATAATGAATAGTGAAAATTTAAATGCTTCAATAAAAAACTAGTAAAATCCATACTAAATCTTAGACTGTTTTTTGAAATAATTATTAACATTTATCAAAAAAAAATATTTATAACTCACGTCCTACTCTCATATAAAATTTACAAGGGAAATATGTTGAATATCCCGGCAAAGTTTTACTTTTACAATAAGTTTCGGGACATCATCTGTATTTTATTATTTGGAACTCTGTTTTAATATAACCTTCCCATTGTTACGTGAATTCAAACTTTTGACATAGGTATTTTATTTTGGTCTAAACTTCTACCAGCGCATAACTCACAACTTGGAAATTCGGTTGAGGGTTCGAAAAAATCTAATAAGTTTTTGATGAAAAATCGGCTATAATCTATAATTTAAATTCGAAACCATAATTATTTTTCATTACTATTAGGTAGATTGTGGGAAAAGATGCTTTAAAATGTGATAACAAATAGGCAGTGACTTGACGTGCGTTTTGTTTACCGTGTTTTTTGATTGCGGTGGGTATTGTTTACTTAGGGTGGGATTCCGTTTCACGATTCGACTCGAATTTGATATCAAACTCCATAAAAGCAATTCCGTTTAACGATACAAAATATAAACATTTATAGGTTCTCTTTATTCAGCTGAAAAAGTTCTCCACGACGATTTTCTGGAAGTTCAAAAGGATCGTTTCTTTTTTGTAACTCATCCTTTCTTTAGTCTAATAATAATAATAATAATAATAATAATAATAATAATAATAATAATAATAATAATAATAATAATAATAATAATAATAATAATAATAATAATAATAATAATAATAATAATAATAATAATAATAATAATAATAATAATAATAATAATAATAATAATAATAATAATAATAATAATAATAATAATATTTTTATAATTTAACCCATTATGAGCGATCCTTGCAACTCTGAATGCAGAGTTGTTTGTACCCGGTGAGGGATGACTATTATTATTTTCCATGGCTCTCCGAGGCAACTTACAGATGTCATTTGAATTAGAGATGAGGATATCCCGAAAAAACCCCACACAAGCATAAAAACTAATAATTACAATTTAATTTTTGTTGTTTGACGTTAAAAGTTGTGACATTCTGTTCTGTGTCGAGTAACTCGACACATAATTCGATCGAATTAAAAACAGCGATTCTATAACTCGATCTGTTTTGACTTCGGACATCTTCGGAAAATCGACAAAATAATGAAGCATTCAAACTCTTCTGACTTTTAAACGTCAAACAACAAAACTTGAATTGTATTTCTTTAGTCTTGACGTGAATTATTTATTAGGTTTTATTCTTATGGGTGGGGTTCTTCCGTAGTGTTCTCATTTATAATTTGAATGACATCTATAAGTTGCCGCGGAGCGCCATGGAAAATAATAATAGTCGTCCCTCCCCAACAACAATTAAATTGTATTGTATTTGGTTTAGCCTATTTAGCCATAAGATTAATAATTTATTTTTTTATGATGATGCTTGGGGTTTTTTTCTGGGTATCCTTATCTATAAGTTAGATGACACCATCTGTAAGTTCCATTGGAGCACCATGGCAAATAATAATAATACGGTTGTCCCTCCCCGATACCAGCTATATGTTTTCAGAGTTGCAGATCACTCGTAATGGGATAAATTGTAAATTAATTATTATTTAATATTATTGTACTTTGTGCTAAAGAAAGAATGACCTAAGGGAAAGAAGCGATCCTTTCGAACTCTCTGAAAATCGCTGTGGATAGCTTTTTTGGCTGAATAAAGATTACCTTCCTTTATTAGTTTATATTTTATAGCGTTTTATGTAATAAATAAATCCTTTTATTGATGTTTCAAGTAGTATACATAGTCTCTACTATTTCATAGGGACAGTGTTATTATTTCTTAAACGCTAACAGAAGGTTGGTTAAATTAGACAAAAATTACGCAGTTTTGTGCTTAATAAAATGGTGCCAAGAAACCTTTGATATCTAGAGGGAGATTTAAAATATCGGACAAAAAATGAAAATTGTAATTTCTTTAAATTCATTCATTCGTTTTTTGTCAGATATTTTGAATTTCTTTGTAGATATGAAATGTTTTCTGGCACCATTTTAATAAGAACAAAGCTGCGCAACTTTTGTCAAATTCAACCATTTTTCTATTTGTTACCATTTAAGAAATAGCAATACTGTCCCTGGCTCACGATCTAGTAGGTACCTATCTAATTGGGAGGTTGCACAATGAGTCTAGTGAGGCCTAAGTGCCATGAGTTAATCTACTCTTCACACGTTACAGATATAGATACTGTCCCTATGAAATAGTATAATGACCCCGTATATACCTAATAGAGAAAATATGGCCCTTAATGCAGGAGAGGTTATTTAGAAAAGGCACATTGCTGCAGGAAAGGTTCATACCTATTGTCAAAAAAAATTCAACTTTAATGATTTGATATCGAATCGACTACTCTAGATGTATCGAGTTATTTTATAGAGTTTATTGTCGAATTTCGTTGAACGGAATTGCAATTATGGAATTTGATATCAAATCCGAGTCGAAGATTTCCGAAGTCAAAACAGATAGAATTGCTTTTCATAATTCGATCGAATTATGAATCGTATCCAGATCGAGTTACTCGACACAGAACGGAATCCCACCCCTGGGTACCAGTAGTGGCTGGCGAATACATGCTGTAGAGCTGCAGAACTGACAAAACAATTATTTCAGACATTCTAAAATATAGGTAATTATAATTATATTTTAATTATTAAATAGTAGTATTTAGTGTGTGCACTACACCGCTTGAGCCGCCGCGCAACCCGCCCATCGTCTCCTTTAGTTGTTCTAGCAGTCTTGATGCTGTTGCAAAGATTAAGTAACAAGTTTGCGAAAAGTGAAACTTTTGTCAATAGAATTTTGATAAAAAATAAAAAAAAGTATATTGAAAAATTTTAAAGTAGAATTCAAAACTACTAGAACAACCAAAGGAGAAGATGAGCGGGCGGCGATCCAAGCGGTATAGTGCACTTACACTATTTACTATTTGATAATTAAAATTCATGAGATTATCCTATAAAATACAACCAGTGGCGGCTCGTGGTAATTGAAAATGGGTGTTCACTTTTTCCAATAATTTAATCATATGTAAGTTCGGATCAAAACTTTGAACAAGAATCAATATCGTCGTTTTTTTTATTATTTGAGTTTGTATTAAGTGTAGTTATTATTATTATTAACATCATACTATTTTCAAGCACTACAACTATTAATAAATGAATATTTTAGTTAGTCTGATATTTGTTTTGTTTTTAATACGTTAAAAACCATCTATAAACATTATAAACATTACAGTTTAACAGACCCCCTTAACCCCCATTTTTAAGCAGATTGTTTTCACAATCAATAGGCATCATCTCCTTATAGACCTTTATTTTTACTAAAAATTTCATGTTTATATCGCTTTTTATTTTTGATTTTTTTTTAATTTCAACCCCCCTTAAATCCCCCATATTTAATCAGATTTTTTTTTATAATGAAAGGGTTTCTCCTTTAAGATTGATGTTTGCTAAAAATTTCAAGTTTTTCAGTTAGGATTTTTTTTATATTTTAAACTAGTGAGATACACATCTGGTTAAATTCTACAATTTCACCAGTAAAAACATCAACAAATTAATATTTTACATCTACTAAATAAATAAACAATTCTCAAATAGTTCGACTGCTTTTTACCCTAATATAATGTGAAGTCATAAAACATAAAACTATAAATAGCATTTTTCTCAGAATACCGAACGTCGAACACCTGTGTGCACAGCTGTGCAGTGGAACAAAATGAGTGTCCGGCGCATAGTTAACGAAACACAAATGACGTATTTCATTATGTCATGATGTTTTCATTGGTTGAAACCGAACAGGTGCGTCAACTATGCCCCGGACACTCATTTCGTCCCAACAGTATATATTAGGGTAAGGTCGACGCGGAATTCAGTAGTTGTCTTATTGCCACCAACGATTCAGTAGTTGTCTTATTGCCACAAACGAGTTCAGTTGTCTTATTGCCACAAACGAGTTCAGTTGTCTTTTTGCCATCATCGCTCAGTAGTTGTCTTTGCCAGGTGCTTTCTGCCGACGGCACGTTACTTTCTACATTTTTACAAGCTTTTAATGCATTTTATTTTCTGGTGAAAGTTATATCTTCTACAATTATTATGGCATAAGAAATTCTACAAACAAATGTTTTCAAGTTGGTAACTGAAATTGTAAATATTTAAAACTGTTTAGTGAAGATAAGAAAATTATTATATCTAAATGGAATCAACCACTATGTATTTACTTCAGTGAAAATAGTAAATTAAAAACACTTCTTTTTCTACTACCTATGACTCTCTCTCTCTCTCTCTCTCTCTCTCTCTCTCTCTCTCTCTCTCTCTCTATCTCTCTCTCTCTATCTCTCTCTCTTTCTTAGGTATTTCAAAGACCTAGGCATAATATGTAATTAACTTTTATTTCATACAACCAGCTACTGTCAATTTTTAAGCAATACCGATATTTTTACACTTTCATACTGTTCTCCACTCTCCCAGTTAACACATTTATTTTTAATCCAGTTTAACCTTTCCGCGGATAAAAATTTTACCCCTTTTTATTTTGGCACAGGCGGTAGTGTCTACTCGCCTTATTCAGCACACACACATCTCGTGGTAAATGTAGCCTAAGAAATCGTTGAAGAACGGCCTTTCTTCATAGATCACCGCCCCATTGTTCGCTTCTGGGCCCTCCACAGATTAGCGATTAATGATCCGGTTGCATTGTCACTTGGAGTTTGCGGACAATGCTTCACAAATCGTCGTTAAATTGAAGTGGGGCACATTTACCGACAATCGATTTATTGTTTGTCATAAAATTAAAAAATATGTAACTAAGAAGAAAAATTCGACAGTATATAAGAATAGTCTTATTGAAAAACTTAAACCAAAAAGGAATAAAAATTAATATTATTTAAGCTTAAAAATCAGTTTATATAGAAAAATAGTGAACAAAGAGAATAAGGAAAAAAGTTAATAAAGTAAACATAGATTTTACGAAAGTGTTTGAGAACTATCAGAACATGATGATGATTTTTTTTCAACTGATTTTCATAAATTTTTTTTGCAAATATAATTTTTTTGGAGGAGAAATAATCCTTTTTTTAAAGAAAATTACTTGTATTATTTTTACTTTCCTATCTGTATACAGATATAAGGAAAGTATAGGAATCATGATTTTTTTCGACCTCGAGTTTTCGACGGATTTTTACGTTTTGAGGTCCCCTGAATCCGTTTTGACTATTTTCGCGATAATGTGTGTGTGTGTGTTTTTGTGTGTGTGTGTGTGTGTGTGTGTGTGTGTGTGTGTGTGTGTGTGTGTGTGTGTGTGGGTGTGCGTGTGTGTGTGTGTGTGTGTGTGTGTGTGTGTGTGTGTGTGTGTGTGTGTGTGTGTGTGTGTGTGTGTGTGTGTGTGTGTGTGTGTGTGTGTGTGTGTGTGTGTGTGTGTGTGTGTGTGTGTGTGTGTGTGTGTGTGTGTGTGTGTGTGTGTGTGTGTGTGTGTGTGTGTGTGTGTGTGTGTGTGTGTGTGTGTGTGTGTGTGTGTGTGTGTGTGTGTGTGTGTGTGTGTGTGTGTGTGTGTGTGTGTGTGTGTGTGTGTGTGTGTGTGTGTGTGTGTGTGTGTGTGTGTGTGTGTGTGTGTGTGTGTGTGTGTGTGTGTGTGTGTGTGTGTGTGTGTGTGTGTGTGTGTGTGTGTGTGTGTGTGTGTGTGTGTGTGTGTGTGTGTGTGTGTGTGTGTGTGTGTGTGTGTGTGTGTGTGTGTGTGTGTGTGTGTGTGTGTGTGTGTGTGTGTGTGTGTGTGTGTGTGTGTGTGTGTGTGTGTGTGTGTGTGTGTGTGTGTGTGTGTGTGTGTGTGTGTGTGTGTGTGTGTGTGTGTGTGTGTGTATGTATGTATGTATGTCGCATAACTCATGAACCGATACATAAAAAAAAACCAAATTTTAAACTTAAGCTTTATTTTAGCGTCTTATGAACGGATTACATTTTGGGCAGAGTCGGAACATATGGGGGGGTACTTTATAGGTGGTCATTTTTATATTTTATGGAATATATCTGTTATTTACGTTTGGAGAAGAAAATTCTTTAAATAAAAGATTCTTCTTATATAATTATCTATAATTTTTGTTCTATACAAAATTTTCCTAAAATGGTCCGTATTTGAGAAATTTGAAAAAATGTAAAAAAAATAATTTTTTATAAAAATTGTTTAAATAAAAGTTGTTTGTAATATAATTCTCTATAATTTTTATTTCATACATAATTTCTCTAAAATGGACCGTATTCGAGATATTTGAGAAAATAGGTAAATTTCAAATTTTGAAGAAAATTTAAAAACGGATAGAGAAAAAAACAATAAATTTTAAACTTAAGGTTTATTTTGGCCTGATGTGAGATGATAAGATTTTGGACAAAGTCGGGTGGGTACTTTATGGGTGGCCGTTTTTATATTTTATGGAATATATGTTATTTATGTTTGGAGAAGAAAATTGTTCAAATAAAAGTTACTTCTAATATTATTATCTATAATTTTTGCTTTATGTCAAAATTTCCTGAAATGGTCCGTATTCGAGAAATTTGACAAAATGTGCAAAATTCTGATTTTTATGAAAATTGTTGAACTAAAAGTTGTTTGCGATATCGATCTCTATAATTTTTTTTTTACATGATTTTTCTAAAATGGACCGTAATGGAAAAGTGCTAAATTTAAATTTTTCAGTATTTTCGTTTTCAATGAATATCTATAGAAAAATGGTAGATGTATGTGGACAATGTGTATATTTAGTTTATACTCTAAACATTTATAGAGATGCTGCAATAGGTTGTACAAAATAACCGGAAAAAGCTTATAATAACTAGATAGGAAAGTCATGTGTTGGACACATCAGATTTTTTTAATAATCAAACTAATTTTTGGGAAAATATTTCTTCTTCTATTTATAATAGGAACTAAAATCTAATTTTTTTTGTCTATTTTTATTTTTGTATGTATCTTTTTAATTAAATCTTCCTGATCAGTGCTGCCACCACAGCTACTACAAGCGGTGGCATGTCACAATAATATAACAACGTCAGTAAAATTGCAGCAATTTCTATTGATCGCAAGATAAATAATTTCTGTCTATATTACACTTTGCAATGGATTTCAAAAAGTTTAGCAGCTCAAGTCACTAAACAGGTACGTACACCAATTTAGTTAGGAAGCAGGCTCGGCAATACAACTTGAAAATTAGAGAAAATCATTTAATAATAAAACAAAACATACATCATTGACAATTATTGTATTATTTTATATTCACTGTGGTAATTTACTCAAAATAACATAAAACAGATCTAATACAAGAAATGTATACTCTATAAACTTTTAAACTGATTGTATCGTACATTTCAACCATTGTGGTAATAGGGTCATTATCAAAAAGTGTTTAATTTATGGTCACAGCTATATGCACGATTCAAAACATACAAAGTACTAATTTTTATCACTGTGTCTCCAAGTGTGATTCTTACGAAAGTCTCTCACTTAGTTATTTCGATATTATGTTTGATTTTTTTTTTTGAAAAAACAGGTTCACGGAGGAAGAATAATCTAGCTCCGTTATCAGTCACAACCTGATTACCTATTCTTAAAACGGCAGAAAATATCGTATTATTTAAAATTGTAATCAATCCTATACATATTCTAATTATCAAGGCATGTGCAGTGCTAATTGTCCGAAGTATAGTTTTTTTGATCTTCAAATAATCAATATAACGATCATAAGAATTGCTGTCACAAGAATTTCGAACTTCTCCATGATCATATATGAAATTATTTATAAAAAGGTACAATAGAGGGCGCTTCAGTCGCTTATATAGGAAATACATTCTTAGCGAGGCTTTAGTTGCAACTTGATTGTTGAACAGTGCGTGTGTTGAAGTTCAGAGGCGAGTAAAGTGTTTTAATTGCGTATAAAAGCGCTTCGTCAAACATACATAATATTCTCCGTTATCGTATTTTTTTATAATTTAAATAGTGATTTGATTAATTGTTTTGATGTTAACAGATTATATTGGCACCCTTTACATATTGTATTAAAATATTGTTTGTTTCTCTATAAACTACAGAGTAAAATCACAATACTACCAAGTTTTTCTTCTCCCTGATAACTTCTCCGTTATCAAATCGTGATCACGGAGTAGAAATATGATAACGGAGGCCATTATATAGTCTTTTAATAATGTTATATTATTTTTCTTCTTTATATATAGATAAAAATGGCTTCAAAAAAATATAACACTGAGGAAGAGAGGATTAAGAAACGAAGAGAGCAGGTGAAACTAAATATGAGAAGAATGCGAGAAAGAATTAAGAATGATCCAGTTAAGCACGAAGAAGAAAAGCAAAAAGAAAGAGATCGATGGAAAAGAAGATTGGTGTCTGGGAAAATAGTAAATATCAAAGATATGAGCGACAGGAAGCAGCGAGCCCTAAGAAAAAGGTGGAGAGCAAAGACAAAATCCAAAAGAGAGCAGTGCAGGGAATCTAAGAAACTTAACAGATATCTAGAAGAAAGATCACCACCACCAAGTCCTCTGCCAAGAGAACCTCAAGAGATAGAACAAGCTGCAAATGCTGCAGACACTCCGAAAATTAGTAAACAGCAAGAATCAGAAAAAAAAGAGCAAGAAGAAATAGAGAAAACATGAAGAAAAAGATAGAAAACTTAAAAAGAAATGTGGCAAATTTGGAAAAAAAATTAAGTAAATATAGAAAAAAACTATCTAGAGCTAAGAACCGAAAGTCGAACAATAAAATACCTAATTTTACAAGCATACGCTCATTACAAAGACAACTCAGAAAAAAACAACTTAGTTCAAGCGAAAATTGTTAAGACGACAGAAGGTTGTAAGAGATTTCTTCGAGAAAGATGAATCAAGCAGATTATTGCCAGAAAAAAGAGACACGATAACTCTTAAAAAGTCGAAGAAACAAAATAGGCTATTGAATGATTCATTGGATAATCTCTACAAGAAATTTCTATCATCGCACCCTCAATACAAAAATTTAAGCTTCGCAACTTTTTGTAAGAGTGTAGACCTTTCTGGGTTTTGATTCCAAACGCAAGATCAAGAGAAACTTGCTTGTGTGCGCTTCATGAAAATATGTCATTGATGACTACAAAACTCCGGCAACTGAGAATAATTAATTGCAGCTTTCCAGATCAGCTTATTAAAAGCTTGAGTTGCGAAAATATATTGCAGGAAAAATATTTGGCCAGAAGTTGTACGAAGTGCAAGGAATTGGACATTGTAGTTTACGATTTCGACCCAGAAAAGCTTATAACCTATAAACAATGGAACTCAAAAACAGTGAAAGTTCTTATCAAGAATGAAGAACGCGAATGTAAAAAAACAATTAAAGAAGACATACAAAATACTGCAGTAGAACTACTTTGTAAACTTAAAACTAATCTTCCGAAGTTTATGCAACATGTACTGAACATAAACCATCAATTCAAAGCTATCGATGAGATAAAAAAAAATATTTCTTTTCAAGAGGCTTTAGTTCACATGGACTTTTCTGAGAATTATGGATGCAAATATGCAGCTGAAGTACAGTCGGCTCATTTTGGCTCTTCAAAGCCTCAAATTTCTCTACATACGGTTGTATTTTACTATCGGTGTCCATTAACGAATTCAGTTAAACACGTAAGCTGGTGTAGTTTGTCTAAGGAGCTGAGACACGATCCTGCAGCAATATGTGACCATTTGGTTCCAATTTTTAAGCTTCTTAAGGAAAAAGTAAAGAACCTGAGAAAAATAAACTTTCTCAGCGATGGGCCAACAACGCAATATAAAAATAAAAAGATGTTCTACCTGATTTGCACCTTTATAGCAAAAACTCTTGAAGTGGGCTCTTTGAGTTGGCACTACAGTGAAAGTGGTCATGGAAAGGGCGCTCCAGATGGAATTGGCGGTTTTGTTAAGTGCACAGCTGACAAAATTGTGGCTCTTGAAAAGGATGTGTCAGATTTTGATGTATTGGTTGAAACTCTTGGAAAACACATGAAATCTGTTCAAATTATTACTATCAACGAAGCTGATATTGTTTATTTTGATGCTTTACTTCTTCAAGCCGATTTGAAAGTATTCAAAGGAACCTTAAAAATACATAAGCTCTTTTGGATTAAATCAGATCCATCTAGAATAGATTGTCGTTCTTTGACATGCACAGGAGTTAAACGAGGTCAATATTTTTTTGAAGATACGGAATTAGAAAAAATTTTAAACTTACAATAAGCTTGTTTTTGTAACGTTTTTTAAATAAAAATTTGTAAAAGTTCACTTCGTTATCTTTACTATCCTCCGTTATCATATTGTTGTTAAAAACATTGTTTTTTATCGAAATATTAAAAATTAAGCACAACCATTATTAGAGCTTCAAAAGCACAAACCTAAGAGAACTAATAATAATATTTGTTCATCTGTCAGAAAAAACTCAAAATATTCACATTTGTTTAGTCATTTTTGAGAATGACCCAATACTACTTATAACAACAAAAAGAAAACATTCTCGCTCTTGAGATTGAAAGAGAATTCTGAAACACTTGTCTTTTATGTATTTTGCACTTGTTTCATTCTAACTTTAGAGACAGAATGTTCATTAAACACTAGTGGCCAATGGCTGTGAATACCACGCCTACATTGTAGATAGTCATGAATTTCATGACAGTTCTACGCGACGTATTAGTATTTAGTTTGAATTCTCCTGAATACAGATAAGCGGCGTTTGTTAAGTCGAACTTAAATTAAAAACTAGTCAATATATTGCCTAGCATAAGTTAGATTAAATATTTCATTTTGTTTAAAGTTTAATTTTACTATATTCAATTTCTACTGTGTCTGTGGCCGTGGAGAAAATATAGTCTATTACTCTATTGAAATTAAAATCCGATACTCGTGATTCTTCGCGGTGGCTTGCGCTCGCGTTGAGAATCTTCCACTCGTAACGAATTTTCATTCCAACCTTGTTACAGAATATACTATCCAATCCGTCGCTATTTTCGGCAATTGCAAGAAAATTGCAACAGCTGATCAGCAAGCAAAGAAAATTGTGAACTGGAGAGTAGCTAGACCTTTGGTTAATTTCTAATATTAAAATAATTAGGAAACTTAAGTCAATACCTACAGCGAACAAGGATATTCTTTATGGGCAGCCCCAATTCATGTTAATAAGATAATATTTGTAAAAAATATTTAAAATATGAATTTACTAAAATTTATTTTACCCCACTCTTGTTCTTGATCATTTGTGGATCGTACTCGTTAGTCGCATCTTTGTCGTGCCATCGAAACGCGGAAAAGGCCTCCTTGCTTTATTAAATATGGCGAAAATCAGTTGAATTCGACAAGGTGCGGTGGTGGCATCTTGATAAACGTCGATTTTCTATGCACACGACCGCCTATGCTTTGCTTCGTGCAGCTTTTTTTCCGTTTCTTGGTTAAATTCGGAGAAAATCATAAGAAAACTTAAATTGTTACTCTATTCCTGAAATCTCAAATTTACCTACTCTCAATCAGATTGCATAAACAAAAAAATAAAATTAACAATATAAAATGTTATGTACTGGTGTCACGTTTGTAAGTTTATTCACAAAGATTCATTTTGGGTGGCTACAATAGTAAGTCTTAGTGAATTCCACATCTCCTTAGAATACATAAATTCAGACTCTTATAGATAATAGTTTGAAGAAAAACTTAAATAGATTCTTTTGGGTAACATTTTTTATTCTGTTAGCTAATTTTTTAAACATTTTATCATATACTGTGTTAGAGTTATTAATGAATCCAAAATCTGTACAATGTCCAAGGTTAGGTCGAAAAAGAGTGAAATCAATATCGCCTATTACCGTAAGGGGTGGCTCATGTCAAAAATAGAGTTCACTCTACAAATTGCACATTTCGTTGAGTTAGATAAGATATTTTCAAAGTCGTTTGGCTCCAGTCAGATGAAGTTCTTAAACCTAGTTTTTTCCAAGGCAGAGCAGGTACATAGAATGTGATCTATAGATTCATCTTGCACTCTGCAGAATCGACAGTCCGTCATTCATTGTAGACATATCGTCATTTGTAGATCGTTTCTACTCCAATTATGGATCTGAACAAAGGCTTTCCTAGAAAAGTTGGGTATAAATACTTTTGAATGAGGTTTCTCTCTAGTACATGAGTGTTGCACCATGTACCTAGTTTGAGATAATTCCTTCCTACTCCTTTTTCAGTTGTGAAACCAAGCATCTAGAGAGCATAGTCCATCTGAAAGAGAGGAATATACCCTTGCTTCAATTGTATCTTTCTGAAATGATGACGCTGTATTATTGTTGTGTGCTGTCGGAGAACTGGTGAGTCTAAAATCATGCCGAGAATGTGGTGGTTATAAATTTTAGTTCGATTTTTTCTTACCGCAGTTCTTTCTTGCATTGACTACCCAGTATTAGGAGTCTACAGGAGACCATCCTGGTTGTCATTTTCAGGTAAATGTAAAGACGGGTTGGAATAGATCAACGTAGCTCTGGCAGCCCGTCGAAGTTTCTTGTCCCACTTAACGACCGACCCCGTGATTGTTGGTTTTTACCACAGTTTGGTAAATCCCGTCATCAGTATGCTTTGCACCATATCTTTTTGAGGGTCCGGACGAATAGTCTAGCTTTGTTGACAGTTTTGTTCAGTTGGGAGTACTATGTTTTTTATTGAGACTAATTCCCACGTATTATACTTCCTCCGTAAAAGGATGGTTTCCACAGCCAAGGTAGAGTTTTCTCCTTTTGGAAAAGAGGACGATAACTGTTTTCCAGGAGTTAACAGACATCTGGTCCCTCTCCCACCATCTATTGATCGTATTTAGGACTTGTTGACAATCTAATATGTCTTATTCAAGATAAAGTATATGTATTTATTAAATACGTCTGTAGTTACCACAAACATGATTCATGTAGCTGTATTTAGCGGTCATGAATAACTCTAGAAATTTAGTCTATATGGTTTTATCTTTATTATGATCGTTTTCTTACATATTTGAATATAATTTTTTGTAAAAGAGCACATACATAAAATCCGAATGCTATTTATGAATTATTGTTCTAAATTTGAATTGAAAACGGTCTTCTACATAATGCAATCAGCAACTGGTGTATTATGCATATTCTGTAAATTGAACTAGCTCGCTATGAAAATAAATAAAGTTCCTAGATCGAATCATAACCGAGCATATTCTAGAACAATAATACGATGGTGAAACTCCAACACAAAATAAACTTCTTTTGTTTATTCTTCCACTTCCTAGGGTAATAAATAATTCGGAAATTCGGCTTTGTCGAGCATATTAAACCGCCATAATGACTCCATCTAGTAACAAGTAATAGCGTAATGGTGGCTGCCGAAACAAAGGGGAAAAGAAGAAAAGGGGAATAAGGGTATGTTATTTATTTGCAAAATAGAAGCGCAAATCCGATTTATGGAAATGTTGAAAACAAACACTAATTATGTTTACCACATTGAGTTTTCATCAGTGGCAGGACTAGCTTTTCTAAAAGCTTTTTCTTTCTTATTTATTAGTTAAAAGGTATTTATAATACTTTGTTGAATTTTAGATGGTTTAATGTTAATACAATGTGCCAAGCACATGTGAACTTTAAAGTAAACACCTTATCATCAGACTTTCAGTTATTACCAGTGTAACAAGACAGCAGAGAAAATGATTATAAGAATTATTCTACAATAGTTATATCTTACAATGGTAATACAGTTTATCAGATTCACCACCAGGGTCGTATTTAAGCGATGTATGTAAATTAGTCTCTTCAGCTGGATATTATATTTTTAGACTATTGATTATGTCCTAAAAAGGGGACAATAAAAATCTATCACCTTTACGAGTTTTTAGCACATTAATCATTCAAATGGTCATTAAAGCTAAAAAAAACACGAAGTGCTATTGAATTAGAGGCTAAAAATTGGATGCCAGTGGGTTGTCTGCATGTATTCCCATATAAATTTACTCCTGCGCGACCGCCATTCGCCGTGGTTCGCGGCTCGTGCGTTCTTCACCTTTACAGTTCGAAACAGCTCACAGAGCAAACAAATGGTCTAAACAAGACAAGGCAGTAAATTTGACCATTGCCCTTCGAGGAGACGCTTGAAATGTTCTTTAGACTACACTCGTGGGAGAGCCTTCAAAAATACGAATCAGATATTAGGAAGATGGTCCGATTTGCCTATCTATCAGCGCCGAAATACATGATTGAATGTTTGGCTGCTTAAGTATTTGTTGATGGAATTTGTGACCACGAAATGCAAAGAATACTCCATTTAGCCCGTTACAAAACATTGGTCGATGTCTTATCCGCTGCTCTTGAATATAAAGCGGCTACGCTGGCTTCTGGTGGATACAGTGAAGTAAGAACTGCAGAAGAGGAAGAACAGGGAAATAAATTCGACCAATTGTTTCACATGACAAAAAAACCTTATTAGGAAGTAACCGAAGACTATTAGGAATTGCGGTAAAATGGGAAATGTAAGCAGTTCGCGTAAAAGCCATAAGAACACTACGAATCGACAAACCGTGCCGGTGGGTGTACAGGAAGAAACGGTGGTGCCCGAGAGATGTGAAACCTTAAAAGTAAAGAAGTTGTAATAAACTGTACAGAAAACAACGCCTGTCATGGTAGAACCCTCGAAGCGCAATGTAGATATTGGTCAAGGAACTCCGATTAAAATGGGGTTGGCCACATCTGCTAAAAAAGTTACAGTACGTAAAACAACAGTTGTCAACGATGAGCAAGCCCCAGCTAAACTTAGGGAAGAAACAACACGATCTCGTATTAAAGCAGATGCGATAATGGAAAGAAGTAAATCGTCGACCTACTTGGCAAGTAGTATCGAGACTATCTCCAGTAGTTAAATCATATTGGGCTTAGTGGGACTTCTTTATCCTGGAAGGTTTTTAAAAGCAAATACTAGATATAGTTGGTCATTCCAAAGACTAGAGTAGCCAAAGCACTTCGTCAGTTACAAGACAGTCTATCAGGAGGACATCTCGGTGTTAAGAACACCCTTTGGAGAGTTCGTAAAAGGTTAAATTGGATGAACGGTTTTGATGATCTAAAGGACTGGTGTAAGAAATGTGCTACCTGTGCTTTATGTAATGGACCTTAACGACAAAGGAAGACCCCCATGGTACGTCAGTAGCCTTAGATATTGATGGACCATTCCGCATGACCGAAGATGGTAATAAATACATGATGATGGTTATGGAGTATATTATGAAGTGGGTGAAAGTCAAGAGGCCGCAAATGTTGCAGACATGTCAATAAAAGAATTTATCAGTAGATTTAGAGTACCGTTGGAGATCTACAGTGACCAAGGCAAAAATTTTGAAAGCCATTTTTCCGAGGAATCTGTGACAGACTAGGCACAATGAAAACCTGAACTAGGGCACTGCACCAAAAGTCGGATGGAATGGTAGAGCGAATGAATAAGACAATTGACAAATACCTATCAAAAGTAGTTTGCAACCATCAGCGAGATTGGGATTAGTATCTTTCGCTTTTTGCAATGGCATAAAGATCCGCTGTCAACGAATCTACAGGTCAAACACCTGCAAAGGTGCTGTTCGGGCGAAAGATAAGACTACGATGTGACCTCGCGTTTAGATGCTGACCTGGAGAAGACATAGCCGGTGAAGATTATGCAATCCAGTTACGCAGAAAAAAAAGGACGACATGCGTTAGTTCGCTCGCATCTTCAAATCGCCAGAAACAGAATGAAAAAGCGATACTATACTCAAGCAACCGAAGAATGTTTTGAGAAAAGCGATAATGTCTGGCTTCATAAGCCATAAAGACAAAAGGGTTATTCTCCGAAGCTTGAAAGATCTTGGGAAGGTCCGTACCTCATTACGTAAAAAAGAAGAATGATGCAATTTACCGTATAAATAAGATCCCGAGTGTTAAACCGAATGTAGTGCATCAAAATTGTTTGGCCACATTTGAGGGTCATCATGACGAGGTAGAAGAAGAAAACCAGCTCCAAAAACACTTGATTTTGTTTTTGAAGAAATTAAGGGTATATAGAGGTAGCGGAAAAGGAAGATATGGTGTTACAACCGAGCAACAACAAGACCTGCTCACGGTTTCTAAAGACTACTCACTGGTTCATAGCACTTCCGCCAGCATCAGCGACGCTCAAGGTCTAGCATCTGTATTCCGGAAGAAGTTTGGTCGATTACCAGAACTTCAAGGTCGGTCACCAGCCCCTGGAAAAGCATTGAAACTTCAAGATGGATCGCGTTACCTTTTTTGTTTGATAACAAAGAACACCTTCCGAAATCTATCCACTTATCATAATGCATGGGAAGTATTATTTAGTCTTAGGGACCACGTATTGGAGTCCAATGTACAAAAACTAGCCATGCCCAATATAGAGAATAACCATCTGAACTGAAGAATTATTAAAAACATGGTCTAAGTAATCTTCCAACTGTCCCTTATTATTTTCATGCAAACAAAAATTGTAAAGGAGGGCCCAGTTGCAGATACAATTATGCAGTTTCAGTAACAGTTCCAGGAGGGAACTATCGCTTAAGAAGGGGACAATATCGTGTAACCACCTTAAGCCAACCCTATTCCTCTCGCCGTTGTAAGCCGCTTCGTCTATGTTTAGATACCACAGGACAGAGAGAAACGCACTCCTTCGAGAAGTTACCAGAGAAACCGTTGCGCGCCTGTTATCTTATAGAGAAAGAATTCCCTAATATTCTAAATTGCCGAGAATCTACTGGAGCAGAGCTGGCTTTATATAAATAGCGTAACTTTGTCGGTAGACGTTCAGTTTCAATAGTGTTGTATAGTAAAAATAAATTGTAATAAATATATTAGAACTGTAAGTTATAATAATGCCTAAGTATTAAATAAATTATTAATAAACTGATTTTAATTAATAAACTATTTTTAAATTAAACAATCGTTGCATTATATTTAAATTCTTCTATATTTTGCTACTTATTTTGACAAGTCTAACACTTAAAATTGCTACACAATATTTGTCGTATTCTGTTTTATTACTTAATTCAAATTGTCGTAAATTTTATCGCTACTACATACAAAATTATTTGTTGCATTTCTTATCGCTACTAAAGTCAAATTGTCGATCTTGTCGCTACTACACAGACATGTGAACTGTGAGATAAACACCTCATCATCAAACTTTCAGTTATTATAAGTGAAAGAAGGCAACAGAGAAAATTATTATATGAATCATTCTATAGCAGGTAAATATTACAATGATAATACAGTCCATCAGATTGGCCATTAAGGCTGTATTCAAGCGATGTTTTGTAAATCTGTTTATGAACTCTAACGCTGGATACTACATTTTCTGACCTTACAATACCAATAAATACATGCGCAAAGAACATTGTTTTACAATTGTGATTAAATTTATAAAATTTTCTGTCACATATATGTCAGTTTAACATGTGTACCAACATAACAATAAAAATTATAAGTGAGTGGGGTTGAGTGTCAAAAGATTATAGCATATAACACTAGAGATATTATTCAATGTATTTTGTTATGTACAAGCGTGGTCATCACTTTTGGCGTGAGGGGAGAGGGGTAGGTACTCCATTCACAATGGCTTACGGTTTGAAAGGGTTCGTATTTATGTTTACTATTTATGCTCTGTAATTTCACAATAACTAATGATTTTTTATTTTATTTTATTTATTTACGGAAAATCTTTTACAAAATAATTATTATCAGTAGATATTTTAAACCTAACCTAAAGTATCACACAAAAAAAAACTTAAATATCTTATTTGACTTCAACAAACCTTCATTTTTCTTTTTTAAGTTCTCTTTCCCTTTCAGAAGCATCTAGTGTAGATGAATGGGAGCTTACAGATATTGTGGTTTTAGGTGATAAGTTTATCAAATTTTAAACAGTTTTTTTTGTTATCTAAAGAGAGTTAAAGATTGAAGTTCCCTGTCTTGCATATTTTTGTCCCCACAAATGAAATCTACATAAAATGTATTCTGCAGGTTTATTAATGATATACATTTAATTAAATTTCAAAAGTTCCAAAGGCTATTATTACCAGCACCTGTTTGGTTTTTAAAAATATAAGAGCCAATCATACCTTTTCATTAGCCTTCTATCTTTCCTTTCCAACTTCGAAATTTCCAATGTTGGGAACTGCAGATAAGGGCATATTTTCTTTGCCGTCGTTATTTTTAAGCCTGTAAAAAAGAATGTAACAATAATATATGTGTAGTATTTAACGAAATAAGCAAATAATTTTGTTTCGAAAGCCACATATATGAATATCGAATTACAATTATTTACAGTTTATTTGGAAAAAACTTATTCATTTCTAAAGCAAAGTACAGGTACAGCTTTTGGTATAGATCCTTTTATTAATCTATTGCTACGTTTATAATAATGCTCAAACTAAATACTAGACAGTTTGGTTGTGTGATCAGCAAGAAATCTGAATTAAGTAAAAAAAGATTTAAAATATTAATGGCAGTTGAATAAATTATGTACAATACAAAAATATGTTTAATCCATTTTACATTACACGAAAAGACATAAATAAGCATTATCGCAAAGAAAACAATTATTTTCTGTCGAACGCAACCAGTTACGGTGATGCTCAAATGAAGAACATTCTACAAACATGTTTTCTTATTCATTTGCCCATTTCCCATTTTAAGTTACGTTTATGGAATATAGAATACTTACTCGTGAAACGTCAACCAGGATCCTTTTAAGAATTTATTATTGCAAACTGTACAAGCTTTCGGCATTATTAGCAACTATTTTATAATAAAAATACACTTAAAAAGTTTATCAAAGAGGCACGTCGTCCAAATTGTCTTTGGAAGCCACAAAAACCGATCCATGGAGAAAGGATAATTAAGAGTTGCCGTTTCTTTGTATAAATGTGGCAACATGTTTGCTATCAGCGCCAAATGGGAGGGATTTGTCCAACTATTTCTCAGTCGGTAATATAGATACCTGCATATTTTATTTTATTTAAAAATTAGCGGGATTTTGTTTGTAGCTCTACTTTAATTAGTATAATTAAAATTTTGCATTTTTATTGGAATTTTTTACAACACAGACAAGGTGCAAGATGTAACAAAGTGCCAATCAAAATGTAAAATTTTATGACCCATAATTTTAGGAAGAGTAAAATAATGTAATATAAAATAATTGTATTATCTATTATATCATTAAAACTAATTTATAATAAATTTTCTAAATAAACAATATTTTAATAAAACAACTAAAACTTTCTGTAAACTTGGGTAGGTAACAAAACACATGAAGGAGAACCATCCATATAATCTGAAACAGAAGAAATTCAAAGTAGTATTTTAACTTCATATCATTTTGAATCTTTTTTCTTTTAGACATTGTCACAGTTTTATACTTTCATTATAATATTTTATAATTAATAATGGTAGTCCCTCCATCTTTTTTAATTAGATGTAGTACTTTTAGTACTTTAAAAAAAACAGATGTCTGCTTGATCAAGCTTTGAGGTCTCTCTTTGATTCGCAAATTTTACTTTGCTGTTTTCTACTTATAAAATAGAGTTGTTTCTTCTTTGGCTAACCATTCACTGGTTTGATTTAAAAATCCAAGATCTAATTATTGTTTTTTTGGTAATAGTTATATTTCATTGGATGAAATTTTAATCGAATGTAACTTTCTTCTCACTGGTAATTTGTTTGACGGTATGATAACAATATTACTTTAGTATTACTCTTTACTGTTAATTTAGCTTTCAAAGGGTAGGTACCAAAGGTAAAGCCCATTTACAGTCTTGTAACCTATAAATGGTTTTTCGCAAGTGGAATGATGAAGTTTATGCTGCATCATTTAGTTCCTTGCTTGATATCGGAAGGAAATAAAAAAATGTGTACTTAAAAGTTACAGCATAAATTGGACAGTAAATTGTACTATTTACCTTTATACAAACAATGCTATTACAATTAGATATTATGAATTTATTACGTACAGGACCTGCTAAACACATGTTAAAACATCAAAATATCTCTGCTTAATTTTAAATTTAACATGTTTAACTAAAACTAAAATTAAATAAAAGTAAAAGTACTTACCACGTTTTATTCAGCAACCATAACCATATTGTTTTGTTCAGTTTTGTTATTGTATCGGTTCGAACGGGTGACAATCCCAAATTCAGATTTACATTGTACAATTAATTGATCAATTCATGTTTTTCAAATAATTGTAGTATTTATATAAATATATAATTTTAAAACAATACTTACCGTGTATTACTTTTGTTATTAAGCAAAATATATTTGAATTATTCAATTATTCAGGGTACTTTAAATTTAAATATCATTTTATTATTGTAAAACGGACTAATATGCGCGTATGTGTTGCGCACTAACCTGTTGATATAACGCGCATATGTTATAAGCCCCCTGAAACGATCTTTTTAAAAACGGAAACAAGACGTCAAATAAAATGTCACTTATCCAAATACGCGCGTTATTCAAATTCGCCAATCATAAATCGTCGTGTTCCTAACTCGCCAATCATAATGCGTCGTGTACCTAACACCGAAGGGGTTACCCCCCTCAGTACATAACAAACCCTCTAGTCTTATATGATCTAAGGTCAAAAGTAATAAGATCCTGTTGAAAAAAAGTCAATGACATTTTAACATTCAGTATATTATTTTTATTTTAATGTTAATTTGATCAAGGTTGTAAGTTGTCAATCTGAAGTTGAAATATAATTTTCTAAAAAGTAATTTTGTATTCTATTTCAAATACCAAAAGAGGCAATTTATATCCAAATATTAGATTCACACTACAATGTTGAAAAAAAGTCAATGACATTTTAACATTCAGTATATTATTTTTATTTTAATGTTAATTTGATCAAGGTTGTAAGTTGTCAATCTGAAGTTGAAACCTGAAATATAATTTTCTAAAAAGTAATTTTGTATTCTATTTCAAATACCAAAAGAGGCAATTTATATCCAGATATTAGATTCACACTACAGGTTATGGACCCAGATATGGCTAATTTAAGTAACAGTTTGAGTTGGGATTGTGGAAATAAGATCAAACTGGAAGGAAGTGGATCTAATTATCAATCGTGGAAGTTCCAATTAACAATTCTGTTGAAGTCTGAAGGTATCTACGATATCGTCGAAAATACCAGACCAAGAGGCGAAACGGAAGTTAACAAGAAGACTTGGGAGAAGGATGACCTCAAAGCTCAAAAGGCTATTATCTTATCAGTCCATGAAAAAATTATTACCCATTTGGTAGCTTGTCGTTCTTCAAATGAAATGTGGATAAGAATTCAAGCCTTATTTGGAAGAACAACTCAAGCAAATCTTCATATGCTTCAACAGCAATTCTTTGCATATATATATGAAGGTAATGGGGTAGCTCAGCATATAGCTAAATTAGAAAACTTAAGTCACGAGCTAAGATCCTGTGGCGAGGAAATCACAGAAAATATGTTAATAAACAAAATATTAATGACATTACCTGAAGAATTCAAATATTTTTATTCTGCTTGGGATAGTGCAAATGAAAAAACGCTAAATTGCTTGACTACACGTTTATTAATCGAGGAAGAAAGAATAAAAACTCGAAGTAGCTCTCAAGAAAATGTAGATGTGGCGTTGGCAGCAAAACAAAAATAATTGGAAAGGATATAATAAAGAAAATAAAATGAAAAACGATAGTAGTTCCAGAAATGAAGAAAATAAAAATTACAGAAAATCAGGAAGTTGGTGTCACTACTGCAAGAAAAAAGGGCATTGGAAAAACGAATGTTGGTTTCGTTTAAATAAAAATAAATCAAACAATACCTTTGCCGATGGCCATTTTTCACATGCGTTGATGATCAATGAAAATGAAGAAACGCATTCAACAGAATGGTATTTAGATAGTGGTGCCTCACATCATATGACATCACATTTCGAATGGTTCAAAAATTTCATAAAATTTAACACACCGAAAAAAGTCAAAATTGGTGACGGAACTGCAATACAAGCAATTGGTGAAGGTACTATACCAATAATCGTTCAGTCAAATAACGACGTCATAAATTGTCATTTATCAAATGTTCTATTTATTCCTGAAATTAAGTACAACCTGTTCTCTGCAGCTGCCGTTGTTGATAAAGGGTATACAATAAAAACTGAAAAAACCAAATGTGAAATAAGAAAAGATAGAAAGCTATTTGTCACCGGAAGGCGAGAATATAATTTGTTTAAATTACTATTTATAATTAAAGAAGAAGAGCCAATTGCTAATTTTGTTAAAGTTAAAGACAACTCGCTGATGAAATGGCACCAAAAATTAGCACATCAAAATATTCAACACTGTACATACATTTTAAGAAATTTTGGCATATTCTTTGAAAATAATGTCAATCTTCAGTGTGAAGCCTGCATCATGGGCAAGCAGCATAGACAACCGTTTACTTCATCATCATCAAAGAGTTCCAAAATTGGTGAGCTAATACATATGGACGTTTGGGGACCCATGGAAGAACCATCCATTGCAGGATCTCGTTACTTTTTGCTCCTAAAAGATGATTTTTCCCACCTGCGTAAAATATATTTTATTAAAACAAAAGATGAAGTATTCGGATGTATTAAAGATTATATACCACGTTTCAAGAATGAAACTGGGAAGAGAATCCTTAAAATGCGGTCAGACAATGGAAGAGAAATTAATAATAAAGCTTTAAATAATTTGCTGGCAAAATATGGTATAAAACATGAACTAACTGTGGTTTATACACCTGAACAAAATGGATCAGCTGAACGTGAGATGAGAACATTAGTTGAGGCAGCTAGATCATTACTTTCTGATAGGAAAATAGAAAAAATGTTCTGGGCTGAAGCCATAAACACAGCTGCTTATGTCATAAATCGTACAGGCACAAGTTCGGTAGATGGAATTACACCTTTTGAACTTTATTATGGAAAGAAACCAACAATTGACCATTTTCAGGTGTTTGGTAGTGATGTATACGTTCACATACCAAAAGAAAAACGTCAAAAACTTGATGCAAAGAACATAAAAGGAATATTTGTTGGTTACTCAGATGTAATAAAAGGTTATAGAATTTACTTACCAGAAAAACATTCAGTAGATATTTTTCGAGATGTTATTTTTAAGAAAGAAGTCATACCAGCAGTTACCAGTTCAACTAATACCATATTTGAAGAAAAGGAGGGAGAAGCAACCAACAATTTGCAAGAAAATGAAAAAATTGAACCAAACGAAATTTTTGGCGAGGAAGATATTTCAGAAGAAACTTCTTCTGAGTCTAGAGAACTACGAGACCGAAGATATATTAATAAACCTAGAAAACTAAATGATTATGTTTGCTATTTGGCAGAAGAAGAAAATTTAGATTACAACGAAGCAATTCAAGATAAAAACTGGAGAAAGGCCATGGAAGAAGAATTAAATGCTTTGCACAAAAACCAAACCTGGACCTTGGTGGATTTACCTCATGGTCGAAATATCATAACCAACAAGTGGGTCTTCAGGAAGAAAAGTGGTGGTATCTATAAGGCACGGTTAGTAGCGAAGGGATATTCACAAAAATATGGCCGAGATTACACAGACACTTTCAGTCCAGTAGCCCAATACAAATCTATAAGAATGGTACTAGGAATGGCTGCACATGAGAATCTAAATTTAGCTCAGTTCGATGTGAAAACGGCGTTCCTAAATGGAGACTTAGAAGAGGAAATATATATGCAACAACCAGTTGGTTTTGAAGACAACTCTGAAAAAGTATGTCTACTTAAACGTAGTCTATATGGACTAAAACAGGCTCCCCGCTGTTGGAATCAAAAATTTGTAAATATTTTAAATGATTTTAACCTAGATCAGACACTATCAGATCCATGCGTATTTGTAAAACATGGACCTGACAAACTAGTTTTAGTAATATATGTAGATGATGGTATTATTGCCTCAAGAAATGTTACAGACATTGAAGAGTTATTAAACTACTTAGAAAAGAAGATTGAAATTAAAAAAGAACCGCTAGAAAGATTCTTGGGCATGGAGATTAAAAGAGAACTAAATGGATCTATTTCAATCAGCCAACAGAATTATATTCAAAAGATTTTAACAAAATTTAACATGGAAAATTGCAATCCTGTATCCACACCAGGACCTACACAAGATCTAAATGAACCAAGCAAAAGCATTAAAGTACCATACAGGGAGGCCATAGGAAATCTACTATTTTTAGCATCAGTCACCAGGCCAGATATATCTTTTGCTACCAATCAATTGAGCAGGTTCATGGAAAATCCTAAAAGTATTCACTGGGAGGGAGTCAAGAGAATCTTACGCTATTTACAAGGTTCAAGGAATGTTACATTAAAATTCGACACAAATTTGGAGGGAGATCTCTTCACAGCCTATAGTGACTCAGATTTTGCTGGGGATGCCAAAACTAGAAAATCTACTTCTGGATTCGTCTTAACCTTCGGTAAAACTGCTATTGATTGGTTCTCGCGAAGACAATCAGTAACAGCACTATCAACTGCAGAAGCTGAGTACGTTGCATCTTCCGAGGCTATCAAAGAAGTAATTGTAATGTCCAATTTAGCTAAAGAACTTAGGTTACTAGAAGGTCCTATAAAATTAAAAATTGATAATCAAAGTGCAATCAGAATGGTTAATGATGAAACCGCTCAAAAACGAACAAAACATATTGATGTTAAATATCACTTCATCAAAGATGCACTTGGGAAGTATATAAATGTGGAATACATAAACACTGATCTACAACTAGCAGATCTATTTACGAAGTCGCTACCGAAGAATAAATTTCATTTTTTAGCTAGTATGCTGAATGTTAAAGGAGGGAGTGTTGAAAAAAAGTCAATGACATTTTAACATTCAGTATATTATTTTTATTTTAATGTTAATTTGATCAAGGTTGTAAGTTGTCAATCTGAAGTTGAAATATAATTTTCTAAAAAGTAATTTTGTATTCTATTTCAAATACCAAAAGAGGCAATTTATATCCAGATATTAGATTCACACTACAGATCCGCATCGAAGACTTAATGCATATAGCGTATTACCCGGACCATACAAAATGATTCTCCTAAAAAACAAACCTAATAAAAACAAAACCAAAGTATTCAACATCATGACATAGAACGTCTATTTAGAATTTAGGTTGATTTTTTGGTAGGTTGATAATTCTGAAATTCAAGATAAAATATGCTAAAAAATAGAACATGTTCTATATATTAATTATTGTGAAAAAATTAATTAATTTACTCATGTAAAGTTTGGCTTTGTGTCTATCAATTTCTTTATGAAATAAGTTTATAAATTAGTTTATAAAATCGTCATATGTAGAGCGCGCATGAGTCAAATAATTCCACCTTTCAAGATATTTCACATGAAATGCCACACGACTCTTCTTGTCACGTGTAGGATATTAAAGGACAGGCAAAATATTTTTTAATATAAAATGGGGGGTGGGTTGGCTCAGTGGTTAGAGTCATGACTTTGAGATCGGAAGGTCTCAGGATCAAATCCCACCGGTGGCAAGGATTTTTATTTAATTAAAAAAAATTAAATATTAATTCTAATGCATAGGTAGAATTCCCCACTCGACTATTCACTGTTGGGTTCTAATTAACCAATAATTAACAGTGCTGTTCCTAAAATGGCGCTGGGAAACAGTAACAAAGCCTACACAGAACACGAGGCTAATGACCGTAGTAGTCGACGCCGATGACCACGGCATAGTAAACAATCGGCAGGCTAACTTGTCTTGGCGGCAGCGCTACGCGCACATCTACGCGCACACCGCCATTTTGGGATCCAACCTCTCAATCAAGCCAGTGGCGTCACTGTCGTCGTTTATATCGACAAAAACAAACAAGTTGCAGTAGCACGGAATCAGTAGCGTGTATCTTAAATTTATTTTGTTTGTGATGTTTGTATTATGTAGTTATTGTTATTTTTTTAGAATTATAGATATTTTTTGACACTTTTTGTATAGTAGTTGTTTTCCAGTGTTAATTTGTTAACTTTTAAGTATTTTACTATGTCTGGGCAAAGTTGTGCAGCAAAAAACTATATGAATAAACTGTATTAAAAGATTTTTTCGGTTTCTTAGAGATCTTATTAGGTATGTATGGTATACTTTTAAAAAAATCCTAGTATATGAGTCAGTTTGTCAGTTATAAAGCTATTAGTAAGATGTAGGTAGGTGCCCAGTTAACGTCACGTAAAGTTTAGCGTCAATATATATTTACTTATGTAGGTATATTATTAAGATTTAAAGTAAAATGTTATATTTTAAACATCTCCCGTATGGAGTTGACAAAATGGAAAATCTTTATTTTTATTTTAAGGAATAAGTCATTATAAAAAAATTCTGTTTGACGAAAAAATAGGTTTACTATATTAATATGTTAGGTCAGGTGTGTCGGAGTCATGTAGTTAACCTGGTATGTTATATCGGAGTATGAATGCGAATAAAAGGTTTTGCTTTTTCTGTGACAAATATATTTTCTTGGCAAGTTATATTTATTTATATCTGTCTGTCTAAAACTAAAAATCACATGGTAACGTAATAAAAACAAAGGCAGTACACTACAACTACTCCCCCCTTAAACAAAAACATTATTTAATTGATTACAAAAGAGACTTTCTTTTTGGGTTTACCTGAATCAATTTCAGGGATATGTTTTGAAAGGATAAAAGCTGGTTTAATTCTGTCAATGCTAACCACGTATTCTCTAATGTCTTTATTAATTAAAAAATTCTTGTCAAAACGTTTTATAACTTTGAAAGGTCCTTCAAAAATGGGCGATAATGAATTTCGAAAACCTTCTGTTTTAATAAAAACATACTCACAGGTGTCTAACTCTGACGAAATAAATGTGGTTTGAGTTGAATGATGTCTTGGATTTGTTGGATTAATAATATTAAAAATATCGTGAAGGCTACTTAATAAAGGGTTAATCTCAAGGACATTCTGACTTTGGACAAAAAATTCACCTGGGAGGCGTAAAGGCTCGCCATATATGAGTTCAGCCGAGGAACACCCAATGTCCTCCTTAACTGCGGCGCGGATGCCTAATAGAATTAAAGGTAATTCTTCTTTCCAGTTGGTGGTGTTTCCTCTAGCTATTATTGCAGACTTCATAGTGCGATGAAATATTTCCACCATACCATTACTCTGGGGGTGATAACCAGATGTATGAATTTTATGACAACCAAAAAATTTTGTAAATTGTTCCATTAATTTAGATTCGAACTGCCCACCCTGGTCTGTCGTAATGGTATGAGGAATACCAAATCGGGAGAAATATTGTTGGAATAAAATTTTAGCAACATTTTCTGCACTAATATTACTAAGAGGATATGCTTCAGGCCACCTCGTGAACCGTTCGACTACTGTCATGATATAATTGCATCCTCCTGATTTAGTCAGAGGCCCGACTAAGTCGACATGAATGTGTTCAAAACGACCTTTAATATCAAATTTGCCAATAGGGGCTTTAGTATATCTATTAACTTTAGTTAGCTGACAATTAACGCAAGATTTTGTCCATTTAGTTATGTCAGAATTCATCCGAGGCCAATAATATCTAGATCCTATTAACTTTTTTAAAGATTTAATTCCAGGATGAGAAATACCGTGAATATTCGAGAAGATAGTAAATCTAATATTTTTAGGAACATATGGACGATATTTACTTGACGAAACTTCGCACCAAAGTTTTGTTTCCAAAAGTGGTATATCTATTTCTTGTAATTTGTGATAGCTGTTATCTTTCTGACTACGCAATAATTGTTGCAACTCAATGTCATCATTTTGGTATTGTTTAAAAGACTTTATATCTAGCTGGATAAAATTCGAGGGGGTTAGTTGTGGCAACATTTCTGGGGAAGTAATTTCTTCTAACCGAGATAATGTGTCACTAACCACATTTAATTTGCCCTCGATATGCTGAATGTCTGAAGTAAATTGAGCAATGAGTTCTAAGTATCGAAACTGACGTGGACTTTTTTCGGTTTTCGAGGTCAGAACGTTGATAAGAGGTTTATGATCCGTAAAAACCGTAAACTGATAGCCTTCTAACAAATAACGAAAATGTAAAATGGCAGAATAAATTGCAAAAAGTTCTCGGTCGAAAGTAGAATATTTCATTTGGGCTTTTGATAACTTTTTTGAAAAATATGCGAGAGGTTCCCACGAATTATCAGAAAGTTGTTCTATGACACCACCTATGGCATAACCTGATGCATCTACTGTTAAGGACAATTTGCAGTTTGGGCGAGGGTGTACTAATAGCGATGCTTGGACTAAAGCATTTTTAGCGGCCATAAAACTATCTTCATGTCTTTGTGACCACTGTGAAATCGTCTTATCCCTCTGATTTTGTAAAGAAGTCATCAGATCATAGAGCGGTATCAAAACATTAGCGAAATTTGGAATAAAACGATGATAAAAATGTATCATTCCAACGAAACGCTGGAGATGTTTAAGAGTCTGGGGGCGGGAAAACTTTTAAATAATTTCTACACGCTTCTCTGATGGCAGAATACCTTCCGCAGATACTAAATAACCTAGAAAGTTTAATTGAGGAACTCCAAAGACGCTCTTACTAAGGTTGAGGTTAATTCCAAAAGAATTTAGCCTTTCGAATAAGATTGTTAAGTGTTGAAGATGTTCTTCATTATTTTTACTGGCTATTCAAATATCGTCTATGTAGACATAGCAAAAATCTAGGTTTTGTAAAACTTGATTAATAAATCTTTGGAAGGTTTGGGCCGCATTTCTTAACCCAAACGGCATACGAAGGAACTCGAATAATCCAAAAGGTGTTACAATAGCGGTTTTATGAATATCTTCCTGCCATAGGGATTTGGTGATAAGCTCTAACCAAATCAATCTTTGAAAATATGGTACAACCGTGTACATTTATGTTGAAATCCTGTATGTGAGGAAGTGGATACCTATCCGGTATAGTGACATTATTTAGTTGTCTGTAATCTCCGCAAGGACGCCAGTCACCTGGATCTTTTTTGGGAACCATATGTAATGGTGATGCAACAGATGATGAGGATGGCCTACAAATGCCTAAAGCTACCATTTGTTCAAATTCTGCTTTTGCAATATTATATTTTGAAGTATTAAGACGTCGAGCTTGCGACGATGGTAAGTGACCATTT
This sequence comes from Psylliodes chrysocephalus, assembly GCA_927349885.1. Lineage (NCBI taxonomy): Eukaryota > Metazoa > Arthropoda > Insecta > Coleoptera > Chrysomelidae > Psylliodes > Psylliodes chrysocephalus. The sequence continues at coordinate 23,918,532 of OV651816.1, forward strand.
GTTATAATTTGATGTTTGACAGTATGTGTGATAGGTAAAGAATAGTCCGGAGGAGAAGTTAAATTAGGGAAATCCTAAATGAGTTTAGTGAATTCATTTTCTATAGTTAAAATTTTTGGGGATAAAGGGATATTGTTGTCAGAGAAAAACCCGCTTACCGAAAGTTTCGTTTCATTGTCAATTAAACATTTATTTTTTAAGTCAACTAATAACCCAAAATAAGAAAGAAAATCTGCACCAATGATAGGGTGCGAAATATCAGCCACCGTAAAAACGAACGGAAAAACTCTTCTGAGGCCTAAATTAACCTTAAAGAATTGTTTTGCAAATGTATTAATGGTGGAACTATTCACTGCTGTAAGAAATAAATCATCTGATTTTTTAACATTTTTAAAAACATCACGAGGAATGACTAAAATGTCAGCCCCTGTATCGATTAAAAAATTAAATTTATTATTTGCGTCAAAAATAAATAAGCGGCGGTTTACATTTTTTGTAGATCCACTCGCTACCGCCGAAGCTTGGGAGTCTACTCGTTTTTTGGTGCTGGATGTTTAAGGGTTTCGTATAAAATGCACGAAGGTCCTCCGCATCTGATAGCATTCTTTTGAAATTTTTTGTGATAATAACAAATTTTCAAGATATTTACTGACTGTTGAGATCGTTTTGGAGATTTGCTCCTAGAGTAATTCCCGTGTCTACAGAAATCACATGTACTTTCCTTAATAGTACTAAAACAATGAGAAGGACCTGGGGATTGGAGAGAATTAATCTGTGATTCTAGAAAATTTTGTTTATTGGAAATAGTTTGTAAAAGTCTACTACAATCGATAGAAAACTCACTAAATGCTTTGGTCAATTCAGTAATGGAATCTAATGAACTATCTGGTTTGACCTGAGACCCTGAATTGTTGAATGCAAACGGTGGAAAATCATGTATTGAACTAATATTGACCGGCTTATAGGTCTCCCAAATCTTGTCCGCTAAGTCGAGAATATCATGGAGAATATCTTTACCAGAAGCTGTGATAGCAACTAAAATTGTTTTTGGTAAGCGTCGCTTCCAAAGTTTTATCAACAAATCTTGGCTGACCATTTGAGAGCCTCCAACCATACCTAGCATTTATCTATAAAATTCTGATGGTTTTCTATCACCTAGCTCGGAATTTGATAGGAGTTCGTCTAAACGTTTTTCCTCGCTTAAAGTTAAACGAGAAATAATGGTTCCTTTCAAAATTTTATAGAGATTTTCTTGCGATGGATTAGTTATGACATCGTAAATGGTTGAAATAATATTGAAAGGTAAATTAGAAATAATGTAATTGTATTTAGTTTTGTCTGAAGTTATCCTTGATAAAGCAAATTGTGATTCAACTTGTGTAAACCAAATTTCTGGATTTGGGGTCCAAAAGGGTGGTAATTTTAAAGAGGAAAGTGTTCGTTCAACATTGACAGAATCACCGTTCCCTGAAATATCTTCAGTTTCTGACATTATATAAATTAGTTAAATTTAAATAAAAATGGTTTTAACGATATTGAATTAAATATCTAATATTAGGTACTTATCTACTGCTACTAAAATACTTAAATTATTTTTCTTGTTAGAATTGGTACAGGATATATCTTGAAGTCAGGACGTAATATTTTGAACCATGGATAGAAGATGGGGTCATTTACAGGAACTCGTGTTGATCGGCTAGCAAATTTCTTTAAATTCTTACAGAATTTTGTAAAAATGGGAATACGTTCGGGGTCACCAATTTGTCGGAGTCATGTAGTTAACCTGGTATGTTATATCGGAGTATGAATGCGAATAAAAGGTTTTGCTTTTTCTGTGACAAATATATTTTGTTGACAAGTTATATTTATTTATATCTGTCTGTCTAAAACTAAAAATCACATGGTAACGTAATAAAAACAGAGGCATGGTCTTAATAAATGAAGAAACTTAAAATTGACAAAAGGAAAAAAATTGTATTACCTTATTGATTTTACGAAGAAAAGTCACAGTTTTCCTTTCGGTTTTTCTTCATAACTTTAAAAGGAAACTTTTTCATGTAATTTTCTTTAACAAGCAGAATTTTTTGTAAGGAATAATTTTTTTTTCTGAAAAAAAAAATGAATAATAATCGTAATTGTGTTATTCCCAAATATTGAAATGCTTGACAAAAATTTAATTCTGATATTCATTTTGATAATTATTCTAGATATGCGAATAACAAAGCTTTATAATCTTGATAAATCTAAAGTATTTTCATTACAAAAAACAAGAAAATCTTAATTAGCCATTAAAGAAATTATAAGTAGTAAATTAGTAATAAGTCACAATCAAAATCATGTGTTTTAAGCAGTGCTATTAAAAATGTAAAATTCTTATATTTTGTCGAAGTAAATTCAAAAGCCCGCCAATTTTCAAGCTAAAATAGCATTACATCTTTCTATATTACCGACTGAGTATTAATTGCACAAAACTATTCCATATGTCGCTGAAGGTAAACATGCTGCCAAATTTCTGTGAGGAATCTGCAACTCTTAATTATCCTTCCTCCATGATGGTAACTGTGAAAACCCTACATCGGTCCAAATTCAAAGGACGTTCAAAAAATTGCAATGTTTAAATTTATTACATTCTGGAACTGAAAACTGCGAAACAGGTGGGGATGCTTTACTTGTAAGGCTACATGAAATTCGTAGGACTAGTAAGGATGAGCCATTTTCCAAAATCGCGTGTAATGGTGGCAATATTGTCGAAAATGTGAATATAAACAAGCATATTAATGAATTGCATGCACAAAATATTAATATTTTTTAAGAAAATTTTATTATATATGCGGATTTTTAATAAAAAAATGTCTTAAAATTCAACGTTGCGATTTATGTACACAATATGCCTTAACACACGAAGACTTGGAATAAGCTCCATGTATTGTTACTATAAAGCATACAAAAAAAGCAAATAAAGATATTTTTGGTAATTTAAAAATGTCAAATAATAGTTTTGTATGTTTAATAACAAAAATTGAAATAATTTTTCATCACAATTTTGAATTATTTATCACTACATCCAATTTTTCTTTAGATTTAATTAATTCCGAGATAACATTTGACGCTCCTTGTCCCCGATTTCCATAAATATATGTTATTAAGGGTCGATTCCACCGTTGTGTTAAACGGAGATTAAAATGACATTGTTCATGTAAAAATGTAATTTTAAACTTCGTTTAACACAACGGTGGAATCGGTCCTAAGTTATATTTAAGGTTGCTCATATATTTTACTTTAAAAATATTAATAGAAATTTTAAGACCATCAATAAAAACAAGCTAATTATTTGGCGCAATCTGTGAAGCTTTTTTGTTTTAATACGATCCTGCCTATCAATACCTTATTTTATTATAAAATCTTTAAATACGCTTTAATCCGAACGTGACTAAGACCCCCGAATGGCGTCGTCAACGTCAAATTTTCTTAGTATAATATTTGTATGCGATCAGCGAAGAGTGAGCCTGCCGATTGTTTTTTATGCCGTGGCAGATGACACCAAATTAAAAAAAAAAAAAATATAAAATGACTTAAAATAAATAAAAGTCCAAACGTTTTTCAGCTTTGTTTCAAATGATGAAATTCCTTTAAATTTGTGTTTATCGGTAGATAAATATCATGTTTATTAATAACTAACATAATTTTAAAGGTATTTTTTAATAAGGATTGCAGCACTTAATAGAGTGAGAAGTAAATGAAATAAATTTAATATACAGGGTGTTTCAGATTTAAACGGACACAGCCTAATGGGAGGTAGAGTACACTTAGCTGAGTTCAAAACACTCCTAAACTTAGCCTTTAATCTTACTCGTTTTTGAGATATAGGGTGTTTTATGACTTTTTGCCAAAACTAAAATCGGCCATTTTGTTTGAACGGCTAGAGTACAAAAGTAACACTCTCTTAGGTTAATGAAAACCATCGTTTAATTTTAAAAAATTCCAGGACCAGTCTCTCTTTTTTTTTATATTGCTCTTCTTAGCTAGAATATCACCTTGTATATCGGATTTTAATAAATGTTACTGCACATTTAAATAGTACATGGATCAACAAATAAAATAATGTAATATTATTTAATGGCACCATCTTGATGTTCTTACAATAAATTTTTATAATGGCGACTTCATTATTATAAATCAGTATTACAAAATTAGAATCAAATATTTTACCCTGTACTTTTAAAACTCTACACAAATTAGGTACCATATTCATTTATTTTTAACTACTGCATTTTCCAATAAGAAATTAAACATCTACATAGGACCGGGCTCACTTTATTTGATAAAGTAACAGAACAAACTAACAGAAACAAATAATTAATTAAAGCTAAAGTAGATTTTCAAAATGAACAATGTGAACGTCAATACACCTCTGTGAACGTTTTAATAGGTTTTTCACTGATTTGTAAATTATTTTCGGTTTAAATCAAATGTTGTTACATACATCTCTGATTTAAGGTAGCCCCATAAAAAATAAACAAGAGGTGTTGGATCTGGAGATCTTGGTGGCCAATTGACGGGACCGCCTCGATCTATCCATCTATTTGGGAAACGATGATTTAACTGTTCTTGAGTATTAAGTGATTTTTTAAATATTTCACATCATATATTTAATGTATGTTTAAGTCGCTGGATAGGTCGAAGCGGTCCCGCCAATTGGCCACCAAGATCTCCGGATCTAACACCTCTGGATTATATTTTATGGAGCTACCTTAAATCAGAGGTGTACAATGAAGAAATGAATACCCGCGCATAGTTATTGGAAAAAATTGATAATGTATGCAACAACATTAGAAATAAACCGGAAATAATTGAGAAATCCGTGAAAAACCTGTTAAAACGTTCACAGAGATGTATTGACGTTTACTTTAGTTTAAATTAATTATTTGTTTCTGTTAGTTTGTTGTTACTTTATCAAATAAAGTGAGCCCGGTCCTGTGTAGATATTCAATTTCTTATTGGAAAATGCAGTAGTTAAAAATAAATGAAGATGGTACCTAATTTGTGTAGAGTTTTAAAAGTACAGGGTAAAATATTTGATTTTAATTTTGTAAATACTGATTTATAATAATGTAGTCGCCATTATAAAAATTTATTGTAAGAACATCAAGATGGTGCTATTAAATATTATTACATTATTTTATTTGTTGATCGATGTACTATTTAAATTTGCAGTAACATTTATTAAAATCCGATATACAGGGTGATATTCTAGCTAAGGAGAGCAATATAAAAAAAAGAGAGACTGGTCCTCGAATTTTTTTAAATTAAACGATGGTTTTCATTAACCTAAAAGAGTGTTACTTCTGTACAAAATTTTATCAAAATAACTCTAGCCGTTCAAACAAAATGGCCGATTTTAGTTTTGGCAAAAAGTCATAAAACACCCTATATCTCAGAAACGAGTAAGATTAAAGGCTAAATATAGGGGTGTTTTGAACCCTGTATATTATTCAATAAGCAGTAGGGATTTTTTTATTAATAAAAACCAGTAAGTTTGTGATGATGCAGTTATATTTTTGCATAAACTTTTGTTGTAATAATTAATTGCATTTTATAGACAATATTTTGTAATATATATAAATAAAGGCGCAAATATATTACTTTTGTTCTAAAACAATAAATATAAGCCATCTTCTAGATGTTCTAACTCCTCGACCTTTCTAAACCTACATGCTGTAGCATAATGATTCAACTTATCACATTTGTAACATTTTTTCCCAAATGCTGACCAATTATTAAATGCATGGGATGTTAAACATTTGTAGCATACTTTGTCTTTTTTTAGTTGCTCATGTTCTTCTCTATTTTATTCTTCTTTTTAAAGTTTCTCTCACTTCTACATCTATACTTGCTTTTTTTCTAATAATTCTAATTTGCATTTTTCTTATTTCAGAATTTCTGTTGCTTTATCCAGTTTCAAATCAGATATATTCAATAAATTTTTTTGTATCTTTATATGGGTTAGACCTAATACAATTTTTTTTGTTAAATTTAAGTTTTACTTGGTCACTATATTCACATAAAGCTACTAATTTTTTTAGATCACTAAAAAATTGGTCAAATGTTTTACCATTTTTCTGGTATCGACTGGTGATTACAATCTTCATAAATCTTATTCTTTCTAGGTATACAGTACTTCTTAAACACCTGCACTACAGTTTTAAAAATGTTACCTTCTGCTTTTGTTAACTTAAATGTATCATATATTTCGATAACTTCTGGAGTCATCCAATTTTAAATATACTTTTTGAGTTATACTTTTATTTCAAACTTTTTTTCTTTTCTTATTTTGTCCTTGGATCGTTTAGTGTTTTCATGACGGCGCCATGTTATGTTATGTGCTTATCATATAAATTGTAATGTGATCTTGTTATTTTATCAATTTTTATAGTGTTTTAAGCTCTACGATTTGAGGGAGTGGGTTAGGTTATTAAACAACTCATATGACTTTGAAAGAGAATATTGGACGCCACTATATTTAAAACTTTCTAAACTTGACAATCGATCATTGATGAAAATATAGAAAATCACTGATCTTTATGATATTATAATTAAATAAGGTAGCGACAAATTCTAATTCACAGAGACTTAATTATTCAAATTTAAATGATTTATTATAACTTATCTGGAGGTATACAGGAAACAGTTAAGGAGTGACTGTAGAGGCCTTCTTGTGAGAATTTACTAGGTAGTGTTAAATCTTGTTAACTCCTCTCGGTGGTTGAACTAAACTTCTTGATGTATTCTACGTTCTTCTGAATTTCCCAACAAGCAGCGTTCTTCCAAAATTCATGCAGACACAGCTACTATTGAATCCTCGATTTAGTTTCTATCGAACCATCTAAATCTACTGAAACCATATATATAACTTCTAGGATTTCTTTAAGACCATAAGACCATCTATATACAGCAAGGCTACAAGGAAAAAGGTAAAAATATAAAGAAGGGAGTCGGAAAGAGTATCTAGGAACAGATAATATGCTTTTTACTATCAAATGAACAAACTAAACTATTATTTGAATAGTTACACAGAGACTAGAATTTAATAGGAAAAGAAGAAGTCTTATTTAACATATATAAATATAGTAAAGCATATTATCTATTTCAAACAAAATAATATATGAACTTATATAAAACATGTGATGTCTTATGTTTTTCAATGTGTTGAGGTGTAGAGGTTATATTTCAAATTTGACATTTCTTGTACTAAATATATATTTTCAACAAAATATCGGTAGGAAACTTACCTTTTTAAAATCAGATGGCCATTAAAAAGATTTAAGGTAATTAGTACGTCGGATGTCTAAGATAATAGATAATTAAAATTCTATAATCAACTTTTTTTTTTCCTGGGCTCGTCTGACTATGTGTCTCCGAATAACACTGAAACCTATTGGCTTATTGTGTTTTACCCCATGTTAGTTCATAGCACCCACTCTATCACCTTTGTACCTTGTACAAGTTTGTACAGATCCTTGGGTGAGTGGGTTCTATACGTTGTTGGATCAACTTGGGGTTGTCCAAAAAGAGCCTGTCTTTTGCGATCTAGAGCTTTGCATTCGCACAGTATGTGTTTGGCCGTTTCTGGTTTCTTGTGACATAGTCGGCACATGAGTTCCCCATTGTACATGCCAATTTTGTTCAAGTGTCCCTTTACAGGGGCGTGCCCAGTCATGAACCCTGTTATCACTTTCAACTGGTTCCTATTCATTAAGAGTAGTTCTCCAGTTCTTTTGGGACATGGTCTGCCTATGAAGGCTTTTCCATGTGCCTGTTTTGGGGTGCTTCCCCAATAGTTGATATGTTGTTCCCGAATCCAGTCATTTATAAAACCCCGGACTGTACTTTTTGGTACTCCTGGATTTGTGTCTGGTTCCGGTGTTTCTTCTGACCCTCTTTTTGCAAGTTCGTCAGCCTTTTCGTTGCCTTCGATCCCTTTGTGACCTGGCACCCAAAATAGTTTTACTCTATTTCGGTCTGCCAGTGTTCTTAGTTCTTCGATGCATTCCCATACCAGCCTCGGCGTAACTTTCTGACTCGATATGGCCTTAAGGTCCGCTTGGGTGTCTGACATTATTTGAATATGCTGATTTTCGACAGCTCTTTCATTGTTCGTTTTTGCACATTGCAAAATTGCGTATACCTCGGCCTGAAATACCGAGGAATGTATTCCTATAGCATAGCTATGGTTAGTATCAGGGTTTTTGGATAATACTCCTGCCCCAGTGCCTTCCGCAGTCTTAGACCCGTCTGTATACCAGGTTTGTTCCTGTCGTTGAGCATTGGGCTCCCTTATGGTGATCTCCGCTCTTTCCTGTATTAAAACCTCAAAGGGAGTATTAAAAGAGTACCTCTTGGTTATGTGGTCTGATCTCATGTCTAGCACGTCTCCTGTCACTAACCTTGAGATACTCATGTGACCTGGCCTAATGTCAAGATTTCCCAGTGTAATCCCTAATCAACTTGCTGTTGACAGAGATAGATCGAAAATAACAATCCAAGTTTTGACACAAGGCATAAACGACAGTTGACGTTTGTGTAGAGATGTTGGTTTCAAAATAACGAGAACGGGTCTGGGTCAAATAACGAAAACGGATTTAACCGTTACAAAATATATTTTATTTTAAAACACCAGTTACTTTTGTTATGTTTATTTTAATACAAAATAACAACATGTTTAAAAGAACATCAACATATATGAGCAACAACGTAATCATCCTCGTCATCACCTATGTGTTTCCAGGAGGGTGGCCAACCTAAACCTTGCAGTGACAATTTTGCCAATTTAAACACATAATATGACAGATATATTTAAATACAAAATGTGTCTTTCTACGGCTCTAATATAAAACTCAGTTTGTTTAAGAAATGTATTAAGTAACTTTCCTTAACTGATGTCAAAATAATTTTTTATAATTACGCTATCAGCTCTAATTTGTACAGCTTAACCATAATGTCTGTAATTTTGGTTCTTTAACGAACGCCCCTGCCTTGTGTACATATATTTTCTTCGGATTGGAGGAAAGTCTTCTGGCGTACGAGAGTCGCATGCTTAAGTGAAAAACTGAAAACTAGTTATGGCCTTGCTTTAACTTCATTTACATCGCTATTTTTCCCTGGTTGATAATGACCGAGTTTGTATTCTTAAACATACTTCTTTGTAGCTTGATTAGGGTGAGTTATGTGAGCACTATGGCGGCAACAAGCTTAATCCAAAAATGGAGACAAAGTTATGCGGAATGCGGATAGTGACACTTTGTCTGAATGCAGGACCCAGATGAATTTTATTGTGGATTTAAATACATTTGATAGAATACTTCGTATCAAAGTCAAAAATGAGTTTGTTGAATTAATAATTTTTAGTCTATAAATTTTCAACTGCTTATATCTATAAAATGGTTAAGAATATAAACAACTGAATAGGATTTATTTTATGCCAAATTTAGCCACCTTTAATTTTGTCTGTATTATATTTAAATAAATGCCTAAATACGTAGGCGCTAGAATGTCATAAAACCCCATAAACTTAACAAGGCAGTTCTGTCACAATTAAACGAATTTGTACTATTTATTGGTATTAAAAGTAACATAGTTTCAACAAAAATAAATGTCACGCAGAATGTCGTTTCATACAAATAACACCCCAATTCCCACAGAAGTGGTACTAAATTCTATTTGAATTAAATTTGCCTCAAATGTGTAATGTGCAATTGAGTATTATTTGAATACGAATATTGCAAAGAAAAGTAATTTCTACCTCACAGGGTCAATTTATTGGCGTTCTTTTTCGAAGTAATTACTTCATTATCAGGCACACCTAAATGTAAAGTCATGTAAACAATGTATTGAAAGGTAAAAATTTTTTTAAAAATAAAAGAATTTAGTAATAATTTGATTTTTCATGACATATCCATTACGGATAAGCTACGTAATTTTACCATAAAAAGATAAAAGGTTTGTTCAAACATCTCCTTTCTGATGTGTCTCTGACTCGTGCATGGATGGATTCGTAAACTAATCACTGCGCATGTCAGTCCGTTTATTCGTCCATTGTTTAATCAACGACTTGTACTTGTTGGAAGGCAAAAGGCAATGGAATTGGACAAACCAAACACATGTTTGGTAAATTGATATTTTAAACATTATTTAAAAGTCAAAAAAATACATTTATTTAGTTGTCTCGAATATGTGAATGTATAATTTTGAAACATTAGGATGTTTATTTTTATTAAAAATAAGTATGTATTATACATAAAAAAACGTATACAAGATAAAAAAAAATATTTATTTCAATTGAAAGAAATAGAAACCCAAGCCACTCTAAGTTAACTTAAAATCTCTACAATTACAAACAAATAGCACAAACAAGAGGAGACGCTCAAATTCGCATTTGCTGATAAATTGTACAAGCGATGAAGCTCTGATCGTTTTGACAATCCGCCGACTCATTCATGTACGAATCAGAAAATACGTTGGAACGTTTTGCTGACAGTTCATTGGATTATCCGTAGCTTTGTAGCAACGGACTATTTTCAATGCGTATGCGTCTGACGTCCTTCTGATGATTACATTTTCTGTTGGAACAAACCTAAAAAGTTCACTGTAAATATACAGGGTGTAACTAAATAAGTGTAAAACATTTAAGGGGGTGATTCCTCATCGAAAAAAAGATAGGATTCTTTCATATAAAGAAACTTCATTGGAGCATCCCTTGTTAAGATACAGCCCTTTAAAGGGGGTACATAAAATTTGTTTAACAATTTTTTTCACAAGCACTAAACAAGTTACAATATTGAAATTAACCTGTCATTTTCTACTACCAAAAAGACACTTAGCCAGTAATTTATTTGGTTTACCCTATGGTTGTAAGGGGTGGAAAACGCAACCCCTAAAATTTCGTTCCAACGTAACTTTTTGTCTTATTATTTGTTTACCATTTAAAATTTCATTTCCGATAGCCTGTTTGTCAGTATCACTAATAGCGGCCTACTAGATAAATTAGTTCCGTATTTTCGTTTTATGGCAATATCTATCTTGTTCGTAAAATAATTTTTTGCTGCGAACTGGTTTATTTTGGGCAAAAAATTCAGGAGACATTTTTTGTTTAGAATGAAACAGGCTATTGGAAATAAATTTTTAAATAATAAGACAAAAAGTTACGTTGGAACGAAATTTTAGGGGTTGCGTTTTCCACCCCTTACAACCATGGAATAAACCAAATAAATTACTGGCTACGTGTCTTTTTGGTAGTAGAAAATATCAGGTTAATTTCAATATTGTAACTTGTTTAGGGCTTGTGAAAAAAATTGTTAAACAAATTTTATATACCCCCTTTAAGGGGCTCCAATGAAGTTTCTTTATATAAAAGATCCTATCTTTTTTTCGATGAGGAATCACCCCCTTAAATGTTTTACACTTATTTAGTTACACCCTGTATATTAAACTAGTGTCCGAGAGATTAAGCTACCAGGTCTTCAACAATACCCGAAACCCACGTGATCTGATAACCATCAAAAACTCATCGAAAGGGCCTGATTTGACGTAAAAGGAACCAAACTGAACTGTCAGTCCTGTCAGAAATGTCACTGGCGTTCATTTGGGGACTGACAATATTTATATTATATTTGTTTACATTTTATAAACAACTATATTCCAGTTTTAAATTAATATTAATAAAGCAATTAGTTATTTTTAGAGATTATTTTTGGCTTAATTCTTTTTTGTTGGTAAGTACAAATTTGTTTACTGTAAACCGTAAAAATTAATGACTATATAATTTATCTCAGGTGTTACACAGGAACAACAAAATTATTTTATATTCGTAATTGTATTCGAAAATTTGAGGAACGTTTTCCAGGTGAATAAATGGAATGTGATTCTTTTTTGTCTTCATAAACACATACATGTTCAAAATTATAAAAAAGGAAGAAGCTCTAAAAGGTCCACAGTATAATAAAAGCTGTTGAAGATGTGCGAATTAACATGGTCCAAATTCCCAATAAATTAGTAAAAAAAAACAGCACCTCAAACAGGTATGAACAGTGTTTCATAGAATGACTCTGACGATTGAAATTCAAAACATATTTTTTTTTAGGTTTGTCGCCACGAACTAGCCATAAAATATTGAAAATATTTCTGATAATTCACCCCCAAGAAAGTTTTGGTACTGCAACAATCATTTTACATTAATTTTGTTAAACCTACCCATGGAATATTACAGATCACTCAAGTCAAAATCGTTTGTGTGACGTTTATGAACTGAAGCACCTATATTAAATAAAATACAAAATATAACTGAGGAGACACTACATAATGTGTTCAAAAAAGAACGATTAATGCTTGCATTAAAGCTGGTGGTAAAGATTTTGAACAAATAGGTACTGTGAATTAGTATCGTTTGTGCACCACCGATTACTATTAGATATCCTTTTAAATAAAATAGTTGGCAATAGGTATGCCTTTATAATTTAAAGTGAGAAGTGAGAGCTATAAGGTAAAACAAATATGTGCTTGTTACATAAATAATAATATTTTTTTGTATACATATAAGTAACAATGTATTTTGTAAATGTAACAAATAATAGAACAAACTTAAAAAAATATTTGTTTATTACTTTTCATTGCCTAGGTACAATCCCAGTAAGTTTTAAATTCGTTTACTTAAACTGCAATAATTGTCAAATACTGCCATTATCTTCTGCCTGTCGTATTTAAAGTTTCAGCTGTAGCTAAATATCTTAGAGTCAATCTAAAGTAAATTTTTAATTTTATTCATATTTTTATCCATAACTTTCTGCAAAAGGTTTTTTTTTTGTAATACTCGCAATAACCATATTTCAGTTTATAAGGTTATGTTAATTATATCATAATTTAAAAAATTAGATTATTGCATTTGATTAAATCTAATTAAAATATCGAATTCTAACGTGAAAATACAATAATGTAAAATACCTTTAATTAATATTATGATATTGTGTTGTAATTCTAATAGTTACCTAACTAAATTTTGTTCTCGTAGTTGCAGACCATAAAAAAAAAGAAGATCTATTTTGTAATAAAACACCTACGGCACTGGCTCAAATCTAGGGATTTTTACTTTTATTTTCACCAATCGCTGTCATGACGTTTTCGTCACGTGGGTTTTCGGTATTGTTGAAGACCCAGTATAATTCAACAGTTAAAAAACTTAAACTGAACCAGAAGTGCCTACGTCCGGTTGGGGGAAATAAACAATATTTAAATTACATTAAAATATAATAAATGATTTACGAAAAAACAAACAATTTAATAGTTATTTATGTATCAAGGACACGATACACAAATAACGGTATGCTACTTCTACGACCGAATTTCGCACATTCCGCGCTTGACGTAACGTGGCATTAAGCAGAGATAAGGGAGTTAAAGATAGGAAACGCCCATAAGAAGCCAATGCTTAACAACGACCAGTTTTAACGCAGTCAACATCTGACCCACTATGTGGCGCTTTCATCGATATCAAACAACGTAGCGGGAAATTTAAATACCTAATAATAAAGGTTGTATAAATATCGACTGCATTCTTATGTTCTTGTAAATAAATTTAAAAATGTAATTACGCTAAATTATTTATTAAAAAGAATATTACACTTACAGTCTATTATCGATTATTGTAAATCTATTCTTGACAAATATTTTTTAATTTTTGATCGTTATTTGTAACATTGCACTTCTGTTTTTATTTTCCCAACGAATTTCCAATAGTGTCTTATTTAAACATTTTGAGTGCAAACTCAATAATGGGAATTCAGATATTTTTCTTCCTATATCAAATCTTTTTTCTAACGTTTTGAAACCATTTTCTTATTCTAAAATAATAAATAATACATAAATACCTACTTTGTAAAAAAAGTTGGTTCCTATTTGTGTTACTTACATGTTTTTGGTTAATTAAAGAACGCCACATTGAAGTTGTTAAATTTATTTATGTGGCATGTGTTACTAATGCAATACGTTCTCCGAATATTACAAAATATGAATATTGTCCTCAAATTTTACACAAAAATAGCCACAACCATTTCACTTAGTTTATGTACAGGATAACACAATCATGAACTTAAAATTTAAAATTTAAATTCAAGATTATTCGATATACGAGCTCAGAGTAAGTAAGTATACGAGTACATAAAACTAACTTACATTTACATTTACAAACTATTCACTACTGTCCACGTCTACTGTCTGTCTTAGTATTGCCAACCATACGATTTAAATCGTATTTATACGATTTTTTAACTCTCTGTACGATGTACGATTGCATCAGTGAGATCATACGTAAAAATATAATCTTCACTTTTTTAGTAGGTTTATTTAAATATATGCAACAACTTCAGAACATAAAACAAAAGAAAAATCAAAAACTACTTGCAAAGATTCATAGGCCGTTCGTAATTTCTGAAGGAAATCATTTTCGTTCTCACTTATCGTGATTTTGACCATGGTGATTTTGTACCAACACAATCACGGCATAAAAAAAACCTGCATGCAAAATTTCAATCACTTTCAAGTGACAGTCATTGATTACTTTATGTGTTAATTTAAAGTTTAATGTATTTTCTTTAGTTTTTTTTTTGATGAAAACATTTTTGTAAATAGATAAATAAATTATCATGCCAAAGTTTTTTTTAATTTTTTCATTTCATTTAAGCTATATTATGCTATACATGTACCTATTGTACGATTTTTTTGTCGAAATACTATTTTTCTACTCTACTTGGCAACACTGGTCTGTCTGCAAACGACGCATATTTTTAGTTAACATCTGAGACGCATAGATGACATCATAGTTGCTGCTGCGGTCGTTGCGTTTCCTATCTTTCTCTGGCATTAAGCAAACAATTTTTGATTGACGTTGTAACACAAATTCTGTCCATTACGAGAATTACGAATAAAATGATAGTAATCGTACCGGATATCAGAGCAGTAGACATAGCCAAAATTTGAATAACTGAACATTTGGCGCTTGTTGTTTGGAACCAATGCTATTGGCCTGGTGAAAAATCGATACTTGGTCTCGCGGTGGCGCACCTTGACTCGCGTTTGACTGATTCAGCTCTTTTCTATCAACGATCGTTGCCAACGCAAGTCGTGAATTTGTTAAAAGAGTTAAATTTTTCGATGTAGTGAATTAAAAGTAATTTTCGTTAGTGCAGATAATAAGGGTTTTGCCACATTAGAATATCTGCATTAAGTGGGAGTTCCTATAATTAACTAACTAGGACCTATGAGACCTTGTGAGATATGAGATAAATCAGACTCGGAATCAGATGGCAGATGAACTAAATTGGAGATCAGGACAAGGCAAATTCACCGTTATACTACATCAGTAGCTACGAGGGATATATTCGCTTCGCAGAACTTAAGGAAGTACCTATTCTTCGAATAAAAGAAATCTGAACAATCTAAAGACATTGTATTCAAATGTATTCAAACTGACATTGTATTCAAACTGACATTGTATTCAAACTGACATTGTATTCAAACTGACATTGTATTATATTGTATATAGGAAGGTTCATCTTTTAATTTCCACCTATTCAACTTTACAGACTTGACTAAGAGACCATATGTATTTCTTACTGAAGTATTTTTCTGCTTTTTGAGAAAAGCAGATGGCGTCCAAGGTTTTTTTTGTTATTTTGTACTTTACCTATTAATATTTATTTTGTCTTCTCGTGAAGGTAAATTAGATCCGTGAACTGACCTAATTTGCTCTCTCAATAAGAAATACATCCTGGCAAAGAATCTACGCCCCTAAGTATAACATCAAAATATTAAAAAAATAAGTTTAACTAAAAAAATACCGGTGCAATATTCACGGTTTAAACATTAATTATTTTTTAATACAGTTTTATTTCTAGTTATAAATATATAATGTTACAAAATAATGATTCGCGTTCATTTTTGAAATTTTAAATCAGAGTTTAAAGCATTTTGCTTGTGTACTGTTCATTTTGATTTTGTGTTTCCAATTTTTGAATGTTTTTAAAGGGTTTAAATTAAACTGTGGTGATTTCTTCAGAAATTGTATTGTGATAACAAAAACAACTATAAAATTTTTAATTGTAAAAATTATAGCAAAAATTACGAAGGGAATGGACATTCAATATTTTCGATTTCCAAAGAATAACGAACTGGCTAAGTAGTGGATTGTAGCATATCGCCAAGAAGGGACAATCAACTTAAAAACGGTAAGTATAGTAGCTTTTAGTGAATTAATGAAAAATTTGATTCAGATTTATTATTATTCAGTGTTAATGGTCATGTAAAATGCTGAATCAGTTGCATAACCATAAATTTCATGTTCATTTTTTATGACTACTTAGATGTTTTTTTACCCTTCAAAATCTCCTGTTTCGAAGTGCCTCTGCAGCAGAGATTATTAGGATACATGCCCATAAATAGCCATTAAAACTTGGTGCTGTGTCCACACAAAGTATTCCCAAATTTCCCGCAGAAATCCTGAAAAGGCAATGTGAACAACGTAATCTGCGCTTAGCTAATAGAAGACAGCGGGACGAAGCAATTGGAATTTTAAAAGTAATTGAAGCAGCTAGTGTCTCTAAACAAGAACTTACCTACACAGATCTTTCTCCCGAAGACCCCCAAAAAAAACTAGTGTTTGTCTTTGAACCCTCGCAGGCCATAAAGTGAACTTTATGCCTGCACGGGCATAGAGTATGACATTAGGTAATAGGTAACAAGGCAAGAAGAACACAATAATAAACTAGTATGACATAAAATATTTTATAAAATCAAGACAAAACCAAATTAAAAATAAAACGGAGTCAGTAATTAAGTTTTTATTAAGTTTTTTTTTTTTTTTTTTTATAACAAATAACAAATAAGTAGCAACACCACCCATCAGATAAATTACCAACTAGAGTAAGTAACTGTAATATAGTATCGCGCAAAGCCGACTCTGTTCTTTATTTAATACCTTACCCCGCTGGCCATATAAAGACAAACGCACTTCTTCGAGAAGCCACCGGAGAGATCGCCGTGCGGCGGCTGAATCATAGAGGAGTTCCCGGGCGTTCTAGACCGCCGAGAAACTACAAGTGCAGAGCTGGCTTTATATAAATAGTGCGAGTTTGTCGGAAAATAAGAAGTTTCAATATAAGTGCTGTAGAGAAAACATAATTGTAATAAATAAATTAGAATTATGAGTAGTAATATTAATGCCTAAGTTTTAAATAAATTAATTAGTGCGTTATAAATAAATTATAAATAAACTGTTTTTAATAAATAAACTATTTTTAAATTAAACAATTGTTACAATAGTATAGGCCGAGAATAACAACTACAGAGAAGCGACAATAACTGTCGCCCTTTTGCACAGATATGGATAGAGGAGATAGGTGTCGGGTATCGTGATACAACACAAGTTTTTTAGGTTGTAAACCACAATATGTAAATAAAAAACGAAGGACCAATTGAGTTTATAGGTAAAGAACACTAAGAACATTTATTGAACTATGTATAATTTGTAAATTAACAACTTTGGTTATCAATGACAACAGACAATGCTTCATGAAATTCAAAATTATAATAATTAAAAAAAAATGTCGTTGGCAGAGACGAAGCACACAAACGAGAGCACGACACATGGCGATTCAATCCGATTCGAGGCTGACACAAGCGCCGCGCACTGAACAGTTACATCAACGATGGCGCGAGAGTTTAAAAAAGTTCAGGACCGTCTTTGAGTCATTTGAAACCGAACATACCGGCCGCCTTGAAGTATACTGATGCTTCAACAATTTATTGGTAAAATGGAAACCCTTGTCATAGCACGTTTTACTATACTATTTTGTGTCTTTATGGAAACAGCTCTGACAATATTACCCTTGCCGGGGTGTAACTCGACGATTATTCCTAATCTCCAATCTCGGGGGGGAGTATTATCGTCCTTTAAGAGAACTAGACTTCCTAGTTCAACAGCCTTGGGATCTGCAGACCATTTGGACCGGGACCTGTAGGTGATGCAAGTAGTCTTTAGACCATCTATTCCAGAAATGTTGAACAAGCAGTTGTATGTGCTTATAACGGGAAACCAAAGTAGTTGGACAGGAACTCACAACTGGCTCGTTAAATGAAGTCAATGCACTGCCAATGATGAAGTGACCTGGCGTCAAAGGTTGAAGATCATTTGGATCTTCTGTGAGAGGGGTGATGGGTCTAGAATTTAAAATTGACTCTATCTGTGTCAACAACGTGTAAAAATCTTCATATTACAAATATACATTATGAATTATTCTTTTGAGGTGAAATTTTACTGAACGCACTGCACTTTCCCATAGACCTCCAAAGTGGGGTGAGCGAGAGGGAATAAAATGCCATCTGATTTTAGATTCAATTAAAAAGGATTTAAATTTGTCTGTACTCGACAAAGCGACAAATTCTTTGAGTTCGCGATTAGCTGTAGTGAAATTGCCAGCAATATCAGAATATATGTCTGAACAAAGACCTCTTCTAGCTACGAATCTCTTAAAAATGTTTAAAAAAACCTTCGGCAGTAAGCTCAGTAACTAGCTCTATATGAATTGCCTTCGTGGCTAAACAAATAAAAATACATATATACGCTTTTATATATTTTCTGTTTCTGAGCTTACTGTCCTTGATTAAATAAGGACCAGCATAATCCACACCAATTTTAGAAAAAACTCGAGAAACATTAACTCTGTTACTCAAAATTGATCTGACTGTTCTACGACCGCTGAGAGGCAAAAATTCAGTTCTAACGCATGATAAAACATGTTGTGGCATAGCATGCAAGTCGCTTACATGAGCATTTAAAATAACTAGTTCAGTAAAGTTTCCCTTTGAAGGGATTGCTATAGGAAATTTACATTCCAAGGGTAGTACCGCATTGGACAGCCGCCCGCCAACTCTAATTAGACCTGATTTATCCAGAAATGGATTCAAGCATTTTAGTTTGCTTTTATTAGGGCGGTAGAATTTACCGCCTTTGCAGATTCCTTTAGTGACCTAAATCGAGAATGTCTATTCCTTGCTGATGAGTCCTAATAAAGACAAAATCGGACCAAGAATAACGTTCTCCTCATAAGCAAGATCAAAGTTTGAACGTTGAAATATTAATTTTTTATCTTTGATGTTTTTCTTTCGATATAATTCAATGTCTGTTGTGGAATTAGCCAAACGAGTAGTTGTTCTCCGAAGGGAAATGGTCTCTCGTTTATTTTGTAATGCATGGCTTAGATAATTTCTTGTTTTCATATATTTTGCGTTTTGATCACTTTTAAGTTTGGAATTATTTTCCTTAATAAAATATTTGACTAGACGTTTCTGATAATAGTTTTAAATTTATTAAGAATGTGCCCATAATTTCTAAATTATTTTGATTGATGATTCTTAATGTCCGCTCAATTGCATATTTTAAATTTCTTAGTTTTATAGTTTTTATATAAAACAAAATACTTTCCAGATTTGAGCAATCGATATTTACATACAAAATATGTATTTTTTAATATGATAGTTCTGTTTAAATCACGTGATTGCAGCCAGATTTATTTGCTATAAAATATATATCGGTCTTGGATTGTTGTATTCATAGCATATGAAATGCTATTTTATTTTTTATTTTCAAAAATCTCTTAAAATCCATAAAAAATAAAAATAAAATTCCATTACGAATTTTTATAGTTATTAGTTCTATTGTGTAATTAAATCCTTTTTAATACGCAATCAATGCGCAAGCGCGTGGGCCTGTTCTTTTTAAAAGATGGCCGCCGTTAATTCTACATGCCTGATGATTATAACATTTCCCATCTTTTCTAATCTCTATCTGTGGTCCTTTAAAGTTCGAAAAGAAAATTTTGTGACCTTGAATTTTACTTATGAGACGGATAGCCGGTATAATACACCGAAAAAAAAAATGAACGTAGCGTAATAAATGCTATATACTAAGAAAAAATATTATATTGA
Source organism: Psylliodes chrysocephalus (assembly GCA_927349885.1). Taxonomy (NCBI): domain Eukaryota; kingdom Metazoa; phylum Arthropoda; class Insecta; order Coleoptera; family Chrysomelidae; genus Psylliodes; species Psylliodes chrysocephalus. The sequence continues at coordinate 23,938,560 of OV651816.1, forward strand.
AATGTCTATGTTTCTGTCACTAATAATTTTAATTTTCGAAAAACAAAAATAAAAAACAAGCAAATAGACTTTTCTCATTATTAGTGATATCTATTACTTATGCGAAAATCCTACTTCCTGTTAAAATTAAAAATTTAGTGTTGTTTCCTACTCTTCCATTTACATATCCGTAAATGTTATTTTTAACTTTTATTATTGGTAAGGGAGCCAGTGACACTTTTATGTGTGTTATTTGCGCAAGGCAAAATTTCAAATATTTCGTTCATTCTTACCTTGTAGAACAATGAAATAATTTGCTAGTGCATACAGCGATGGAGTCCTCTATGCGAACGTCTTAAAAAAGTCTGTTTAGATAA